>LGRX02007469.1:0-30351 GCA_001247695.2 Cymbomonas tetramitiformis
CTGAGTATATATGTATCTCATGGGAATGCATGTGCACGGAGCTGCCACAGGCTGTGTGTGTGTATATATATATGTGTTTTTCACATAATAGAATACATTGCTATACTTTTATGTATAGTTTGATTTTGAATTATTTATTATTAGTTGACATAATTTGACTTCGATTTCTGATTAAGGTAATCTATTCCCATTGCCCGAGTTATGGATGGGCCCCATTATCTAATATGTAGACAGAATTGAACTGAACCTAATGTCTAAATTATGGACAATATTTTTAGTCTACAATGTGGGAAAAGCTGAATTATACATTAGTAACATTTGTCATGTTTGTCATATATATATGACACTATAAAGCCCCCTCCCCCGAATTTTGCACTCTCGCCTTCAAAGCCGCTTCTTAAGAGCTTCACTTTTCTTCTTCTCATGATTTTATTCAAAATTTAAAAATCACAATTTCATATCCCCCCTCCCCGAGAATTTTGCACTCTCACCTTCAAATTTGAAAGTGGTAAAAAAATTAAGGTTTTTTTAACCAAAATTCCGAAAATTTTCGAAACCCCCAAAAGGCATGAAATTCATAAAAAAACATTAAAAAAATCGTTGGGGTTCATGGATGAACCCCAAAAAATACATTTCATGAAATCAGGCGTAAAAGGTATCATTTTGCTATCGATTCTCGGAAATGTTTTTGAAGCTCAAATATGCGGCAAATATTGTACAAGTTAATTTAAAATTCATGTTTTCCTAGTACAAAAATCCCCAAAAATCTTCCTTAATTCAGGCTGAAAAAGATGATTTTTTTGGTAAAATTTAGGAATATTTCTTAAACCCTAAAACTGCCGGAAAATCAAATAAAATTACATTGAACTCGGGAAAATCTTAAACCCTAGATTCGGTAAAATTTTCTATTTTTTAGGGCCTCCCATTGTAAAACTCCCCAACTCCTAAAACTCCCAAACTCCCCAAATGCGTTTGGTGTGGAGAGGGTACCGCACACGAGATGGCTAGTAAATTCGCGGCTCAACTGGAGGACGCCCGCACTAAGCTGGAACTGGCGCAGCAACGCCAGCGACATCAGTTTGCCCAGCGTCACACCGCCAAATCCTTTCAGTTGGGAGACTTGGTCTGGGTAGATGCCAAGCATCTCACGGAAAATATCATGAACCGCGAATCCTTCAGGAAGCTGGGACCTCGCTGGCACGGGCCCTTACCCATCACCGAGAGGTTCTTCAGTGACCAGCAGCGAGAGCTACCCGAAATCGACAGAGGCGCCCCGGTGGCTTATCGGCTCAAGTTGCCCCCTAAAAAATGGCGTGTCCACGACGTCTTTGCGCAGCATCGCCTCAAGGAATATCGCACCGCGGATGAAGCTTTTGCGCTGCGTCGGCAAATACCCACTCCTGCCAAGGTTCTCGTGGATGGACAATCCCAGACACATGTGTCTAAGATTTTGGCTCGAAGAGTGAAACCTACGCGAGGAGGCAAGGAAGTGGAAGAATTTCTGGTTCGCTGGACTGGGTACTCTAATGCTCATGATTCCTGGAAGACTCGTGAGTCGTTGAACTACGGGGGTGAACTCGAGCAGCTCACCGAGTTCGAACAACTGCGACTTTCCCGAGAAGGACAAGCCCGTGAAAAAGCCTTACAGGAGGTCAGAAGGCAGCGAAAGCAAAGGCGGGAACGCGCCAGAGCTCTAACCTTCCTGGACACCTTTGATGAAGGGGAACCCACTTCTCTGGACAACTGCCTACCTTGGGAACAATACTGTCGCTCCTCTGACGCCTTTGTGACGCATCTGGCTCTTCTGGACTCTGTGGTCTCGTCACGCGAGTTGCGACTGCTAGTACTTTTCAGTGGTACAGATAGTGTGGAGAGAAGTTTCCTGTCATGTTATCCGAAGAGCACCGTGGTCACCGTAGATCATGATCCTCGCTGGCAACCTACCTACGCTGAGAAGGTACAAGACTGGGACTTCAAGCGTTACGCTCCTGGTTACTTTGACGTCATCTGGGCTAGCCCACCGTGCACAGAATACAGTCAAGCTAAGACCACTGGGGTGCGACAACTGCGACAGGCTGATGCCTGTGTACACCGTACGCTCCAAATTTTCGATTTCCTCAAACCCAAGCATTGGTTTATGGAAAATCCGATGGGCAGGTTTCCCTTTGCGCTGCGATTTCGACCCGCCCGTAGTCCGCCGTTTACCTACTCCGTTATATTGCTCTTACTGTATGTATGGCACTGGCTACCGCAAGCCTACTTGCATCTGGACGCAGTCGCCTCCTCCGGTGGACCTGCGGTGCTGTACGATGGATACTCATTGTCTTCACCAACAGACTCTGGGATCACATCCGGAAACTGCTCAACTGGGGCCTCATCCTGGGCAACAAGGAGCGGGAGTCTCCGCTGCTGTATACCATCTGCCCTCTGGATTGCTTCGCCAACTCTTCGAGCACCTGTTCGATCAGAAAAGCATATCACGCATACATACGCATGGCTGATCTGTGTCTGGATCTTAGCTGCTGTACAAATGACCCTGATTTATCATCTCTTTGTACTAACAAGCTAAGAGGGGAGGAGTTGTGCCAGGGAACACTGGCCATGTCAAGCCATTCGATTGGTATATTGTATTTATGTCCAGTGGGGCAGTGAAATGGAAATGGGCTCGGAAGGGGACTCCCGAGCCATTGACTGCGTACTATGGGGAGCGAAAGCCTGGGCTCGATTATAGCTGGCAGCATATTATCGTCCACCCTTCTGGAGCGCTACGCCGCTGGGAGCGTAAGAGGGGCGGTGGCTGGTTTCTGGAAGACGCCACTCGAGCGAAGGAGCCTGTAGCGCCATTTTCATTACCGCTCACTCAGTAATGCGTTCTGGGAGCAGGCGAGGGTGACTGACGAGTATGAGTATCGCGGGATTCCATACACTGGGCCTAAGAAGGCGACGCCTACGAACAGTGACGATTCGGGTGCAGGTGCTGTGACCTGGAGTAAGGAGAAGCTGCCAGATTCGGATGACAATGATGACGCGGGTGTCACGGACAGTAAGCATGACATGGATACTGCCAGTCCGAAATGGGTGCCTGACTCGCCTGAATATGATGACACTGCGGATGACGTCAGCGAGTTCGATGACTTGGTAGCTGACGATGCTGAGGAACAGGCTGAAGCTCGAAGGTTGAAGAGACTGGGACTGCAGCTGATCATGGATGATAAGGGTGAACTTATCTGGGTGCCAAAGGGCACCTCCTCGACCTCACCCGTTCAACCAGAGGATCCGCCTATCACCGAGCAGAAGTCTGAGGCCATATCTGAGGATGCTCCAGCCTCTGTGGTGGAGACTGTTCGAGTACAACCGAAGGAACCATCTGGGCCAGGTACTGGATTGACTTCAATGGGTGAAAATAATGCTGGGGTGTCCGAAGTGACGAAGAGGCAACCCAGGAAATATCCTGCCTGTTGGACAGCTGAGCACATAGCTTATTTGGAATGTACCCGAGGCAGTGACAGTGATGATGAAGAAGTGCAGGACGTGGCTCCTCGTAGGAAGAAGGCTAAGGCCAACAAGGGACAATGAAATCAACTGTCTTGATTAGGATTGTCCAAATGCAGATTCTCTGATTAGGATTTGTATAGGTGGCAGATGATGATATGATGCCAGCCGACATGGGACAGATCGATCAGAGATATGAAATGCGCGCAAGAAAATATAATACATGAATTCTTGCCCAGTGGAGGCTGTTCTAGCTTAAAGTAATTATTTGGAGGAGCTGTTGCTCAACCCGTTAAAATACTGGTCAATCTTTCCTGTCATAAAGATATTGCAATTGCTTAATTGTAGCCTTGTTCAGTAAATACGGGACCGCATACAGAAAGCCCACGCATATCTGGAACAACGTTCCGTTGCACACACGCCTGCGAGTGTGCGATGCCGACACGCCTTGCGAGTTCTTCCGGCAACACGGTAGGCACGAGAAGGTCGCGCAAGGAGGGCGCGCGATGAGAGCCGGAGGTGTCTTTGCGAAGGGCATGGGAGCGCGAGAGAATTTGTATGGGATTCCTTCAGCACTGTTAAAACAGCTTTTCCACAACCTGACCTTACATGAAGAGGTGCACGAGTTCCTGTCTGAACTGCTTGTCAGGGAAGATCCAAGCGAGATGAGCGGTTTAGTCCAGTCAGCTGTTGTTGAGAGCGACCTGCCCGAGTTTGAACCCGAACCGATAGCGTTAGCGGGAGTACGAGCCGAAGTGACGATCATACCCGAGGGCGGATGGGAATCTGACGCGAGTGGTCTTAGCGATTGAGAGCGTCGGAGAGTTTCGAGAAGAGCAGTGGCTCCAGCCTCGGCGAGACCAGGCGGCAGGTGAGAACCTGCGGGTAATCCATCCAACAGAGCAGTGGCTCTAGCCTTGGCACAGCCAGGCAACAGGTGGAAATCTGTATAATCCATTTGACCCCAGCCTCGGTATGACCAGGCGGCAGGTGAGAACCTGGATAATCTATCCAACCGAGCAGTGGCTCTAGCCTCGGTACAGCCAGGCAACAGGTGGAAATCTGTATAATCCATTTCATGAGAGCATTGGCTCTGGGCCTGGCACGACCGGGCAGCAGTTGGAGATCTGGGTAAAAGCTCTACGCATTCCGAGGAGGCGGTAAGGGTTTAAAACCTTTCCTCCGGGCCGGCATCCCGAGAACTGTCGGGTAATTGGCAAACCTATTGTCATCACCTGTAAGTGTACCGTGTTGGAAGGTTTGAAACCTTGAGCGTGGTAATGGATGTGAGATCTCGAGCCTTGGGGGAGCCTGGTAGTGCAGATGGCAGACCGGTGAGAGGCCGACCCTTGTGCTTAAGAGGTTGATCTCCTTACTGCGGTGTGTCATGGGAAGTGTAATGTCATCCCAGACAACAGGCGGCTGAGACCTGTATAATCATCCTGAGCAACAGTAGAAGATCTGTATAAAAACTTTACTGGTCCGACGTGGTCAGCGTGGACGTGACCTTCCCTAAGGGGGGGGGAGTTGTGCTAGGAGGCAAGCACAAGAGCAAAGAAAAACGGCTAAGTACAAAAAGCAACTACAACTATAAAAGTACTCAGTACGGAGTACAGTAGGACCGATCAGAATGATGTTGATGTGAGGTGCCTAGCCTGTTGTACGGAGTACTCAGTACAGTTGAGTTATGGAAAGAGTTCATGAATGTATAAGAACTCTAAGTGTAACGCCAGTTGCGGAGATGAGAACTGAACTGAATAATTTGTAACGTAAAAAGTAAGAAACTGTAACCGCTGTATATGTGTAATGAAAGCATACACTGAAAGCATACTTGAAAGAATAACGAAACCGTATTCCGGATAGTGGACCAACCGTAGTATCGAAACCATACCTCGTGCGGTCGTTTAATAGTAGAAATAGATAAGTCCGAAAGTGTAAAGAAGAGGAGAAGCAAGGGTGTAGACTCCCACAATTGATAAATTGACAATTGACAATTGACAATTGACAATTGTGTGATGAACAGGACCACCAACTCTTCAAGGAGTTGGGGAATTAGTTGCCTGCGGCGCGCCCCCAACTCCGCAGACATAATGCAAATCGATCAAGGTCCCGTTTCGATCCCTCGCGTGCGCGCCATTTCAAACGATGCGGTGCTACCTTTGCTTTTGCCTGCATGGTTCGAGAAAACTCTATCTATATTGAGTTCACTGACTATCTGATATCTTTGGACTAGGATATTCCAGTATATCCACTCATCATGTGGATGTCCCTACAATATATAAACCAGCTCCGCCCTCGGACGAGCGTCGACATGCCTGCTACCTTGTGGGAAGGCCACTGCCTCCGCTTCCCCCTTCACGTCGTGCCGACTTCGCCGGCACTCCGCTCGGGCTCGCTGCGGCCACGGTCATATATATTACGCTTGTGGGAAGGCCATTGCCTCCGCTTCCCCCTCCGCCCCCACGTCGTGCCGGCTTCGACGGCACTCCCAAAGAGACTTTGAAGTCACATTAATGTATTGAAGTGCGCACCAATATATGGATCTACCTTCAAGGGATCAAAGCTTGGGATGGGCGATTCGGGGGTCGTGCGTACCCTAGCGGGGGCGCGCGGGAGGGGGCGCGCGCGGCGCACTCCCGGATCACCTATCGCTTACTTACTTACTTACTTACTTACTTACAACAAATAAACCGCACCGTTAGTCTATAACGAACTAGACCTTGAGGGTTGGGGGGGATAAACCCCCTCGTTTTCCTCCGCTTCCCTTCCATATATTTAGCATATTACAACGAAATTCACCAGCCGTGCTGCCGGAGATCGTGGGTGCGGCATGCCCGAGGCCATGAGTGATATTCGATGACCGCTCGATGATCCTCAATGACCGCTCGGTAGGGTTCGATAACCTCTCGATAATATTCGATGATCGCTCGATAATATTCGATGACCACCCGATGATATATCCGCGAGGATATCCTTGGCGACAAGAAGAATTATTTCAGCGGTACGACCGACGCGAGCCTCCTCTCCAATGTGGTTGTTCAGCGGCGTACGGAGTTCGAGTCCGCTGGACCGGACCTCGTCTCGTTCGACCTTGACGACTCCCAGGCTCTGGTGGTGGGCAAGGTGAATGGACTACTGTACGGCGTGCTTGGCCTCATCATCGAGAAGCACAGCAACGCGCACGTCTGGCTGACGGATACGGACGCGTCTGCCGACCGGGATGGGCGGCGAGCGCTGGTGGACATCGTCAAGCGCAGCGTGCCTGCGGCGTTGCGGGATTCATTTCAGCAGGAGCACACCGCGTTGGGTTATCCCGCAAACGTTGACCCGCAGCCGATTTTGGCTCGGGAACAGCGTTTGGTGCGGGATAACAAGGCCGCCGACTGGACCCCCACCGAGGACACCCGTAAGCTCAGCCTGTACAACAGGCTTGACCCGGTGTTCTACACCGCGGTCAAGGTGCGTTACCCCATCGTGGCCGACCTCGCATCGGTTTCCCTTGTAGCTCTGCGCTCGTTGGTGGTCGAGATTTACCAGGCATGGGCGCAGACGGACGTCGGGAAGGCCTTCCTGGCCAAGCCCGCAGGCGGTGGCACGTCGGCTCTGCTCACCAGCAGCGGGCACCAGGTGATACTGGACAAGATCAAGGAATTGACGGAGCTCGTTCAGCAGCGGTACGAGGCGGCTCCGTCGGTGGTGCAGCGGCAGCGGGATCCGCCGCAGCGGCAGCACGGACAGCGCCGGCAGCGGCAGCAGCGCGGGCAGTCGCCGCGGGGCTTCCGCATGGGGGTCCAATCCCCACCAGCAGTGGGCTACGATCGTGACGAGCAGTGGGCGAAGCCGCTGTGTACCCGCTGCAAGAAGACTGGTAAGTGGCTACTACCCAAATTCAAAGTCCTAGCGTAAGAACCTGCGTGCAAATGTGTTTTCCTCGCATAAACATCACTTAATTGGTTCAACGTGCGATCGCCCATCCTATTTATGAGTCAAATGAATATTTCAAGTTGTGGGTGCATGCATAGGGTGACCTTTGGAGTGCTTAAATTGCGCACGCTTTGGCGGTGTTTTTTTTTTTCAAATTTCAGCAAAAAAAAACTAGATCCTACCATAAGGACCTGCATTTAAGCCCGGCTATCCGCTTCACAATAGGTCCTACGAATATTTCGAGATGCATGTCGTCAAGTTCTCGAGCTGCTCTTTCCGCAGTGTCTTGTCAAAAATTCCATCCGAGTTCATCTTGGCCCTCAAAATAGTGGATGAAGCAGCATTGGCTGTCAAAGTTGGAAAAGGCACTAAATCGCCCAAAATAATAATGCCCTTCGTCCGGCGCAACGATGAATACACGCCAAAATATCGCACATTCTGCCTATGTAGATGGCTCGAAAATTCAATTATTGTGTCTATATGGCGACAATAGCGAGGTAATAGTGTGTAAGCGGCATGTGCGCATTCAATATAGCATCCCCGACTTCAGACCAAAGCCAAAATTGACCCTTAAATTTTATGACATTTGACTAAAAATGATGGGACATGTTGATTGGGGTGCAGCTAGATGTCCGCTATGAGGTTATCGACTTGTGCTCTATTCTAAACATGATTGTATATAATGCTACGGTGCTGCTGGATCATTGGACGCATGCTCACCCTCCATAGTCTGTCGGCGAAAAATTATGAAAGATGTGCTATTATTTTAAGAGATTTTTGGCTTTAGAAAAGTTCTCGACGAATTTTTACGCTACCCATGCCTACGATGGGTAGTGTAGCATCCCGCTTGGGTTAAAACTCGGCAAGTGGGAAAGAGGGGACTGAGTTCAAGTCCTAAATATGCCATAAACCGGAGGAGAGCCATTCACGATACCAATAATAGGGCACCCTAAAAATTATTGAAAAAGTGGTCCTTATGGTAGGACCTACAGCGTTCTAGGTCCTACCGTAAGGACCATCGGGTAGTAGCCATAAGGAGCTCTACCACTTCTACCGCGACTGCCCTCTTGGCGGTCGCCAACATCCCCCCACCTCCGCCGCGGCTTTCTGCGTCCCCCCATCGACGAGGAGGATGCGGAGGGCGTCCATGCGCTCGCCATGTGTGCTGTTTTTCAGGAGGCGGCAGATGATGGGGCTGAGGCGTTTGCCCGCGCGGCGACGGCGTACGGTCCGCCTGCGGTGCTGTGCGGGGAAGTTGTTGGGGGCATCAACGTGTCGGCCTACGGCTTCTCCGTTGACGCGGCGCTGCCGGTGACGGCTACGTCCGGTGACGACATCCTCCAACGGCTGGACGACCTCGCGGCGGAGGTCAACGCAGCGGTAGAGCCGAAGGTACATTACACTCACGCATCTTTCCCGCCGCCTGGAGGCATTGGGCCGCAGACTTCGGCTCTGGTGTGTGGTCCTGCCGAGGCGGAGATCACGCCAGAGGAGCAGGTTCCGGCAGGTGGTGCGGCGGCATCGGCATCCGCCGTGCCGGCCCCTGCTATGCCTGTATTGGATGATGAGGAGGAGCTGCTTAAGCTCTACGGCTACGGCCCGCCCGCGACACTTGAATCGACGCGAGTGACCACTACGAAGGAGTCGGGCAACGAGTTCGCGGGATTTGTGGAGACCGTCAACCACGCCGCAGTCGAGCCGGTTGACCTGACTGGCTACGACACCGACGACTACGAGGACTTCGCAGACGGCAGCTTCGCGGTGAAGCCGCGGACTCCGGCCATCTCGGCAAATCATGCGTCGGAGTCCGCAGCCCACGTGCCTCGGTCTGGTGGTGCTTCCCGCACCTACGGTTGTGGCAAACCGCCATGGGGCTTCCCCGCACACGCGGGTCCGTGGGGGTTTCATTACTTCATCTCTCTCATCCTTTTCATCTCGATCATGGGAGTGGGAGCTGCCGCCTACACGGCGGCCAATGACATCGACCCTGCGCAGGTATCGGGTCAGGCTGCACCGCAGCCTGTGCTGTGCAGGGGGGATTTATGCATCTACCCTGGTATCTCCGAGCTGGACCCCGTCACTCTGGATGCGGTACTGCACTCCCTGGGTGCTGCGACGGTGGTTCACCGGCCGCCTGACCCACTGGAGTGCAGTGCTGTAGGCTACTACCGTGAGCATTGTGGTGACGGTGCCCCTCTGGACTTTGACCCCGAGTAGCTTTTATTCTGGCTCTGGCAGTACACCACTCTGGTGGTGTGCTGAGATGTACTTTGACCTCAACATGGTCTTCAATTTGGTTTATGCTTTTACTTTGACAACTACAATCTTCAAATCTGGTTTGCTGACACAGTGCCTTTCAGTTGTTTAGCGGGAGCTCCTTGCCCGTAGGTTTCTGCACTTGTGCTAGCTAGAGGGTTCAAATTTGTGTATCAGAATTGCACAGTTTGATTAGCAGTTAGGTCTGTCAACCTAGCTCCTGTCCTGACTTCACGTCTGGACTTATCTGACTCACCTGTCAGTCACCGCCCACAAAGCTGGGGCGGTGTGCTGAAATCTGTATAGGCAGCCCTGACTGGGAGTCCCAGTGCAGGCCCCTATGACAGATATTTAGGTAACCAACTCTGGGCTGATGACTGACCCGTAAGTTCGTGCTGTAACACACCGAGTGTCACAGGTAGCTAGACTCGAGACCGTTCCGACTTCGAGACCGTTCCGGGTATATCTAGCTTAGGGTTTATTTCCTATGAGAGTTTTATCTATATTGGTTCACTCGGATTGTCTGATATCCGTGAACCGGGATATTCCAGTACACTTTCCCCCAGCGTGACTTCCGTGAGTGCGCGACAGTGGCACTATGACATGATCGCATAGATGACATGATAGGTGATTCTCGATTGACGGTAACAGTCCCTGAAGCCTGATCGTGATGAGCCGCAATTCTGAATTGAGAATTCATGAATATTGAATTCGCGGCCGTGAATCTTGAATTCGCGGTCGTGAATCTTAAATGCCATACCATATGAAGGTTGAAGCCACATTCGACATTGATATTGCATATTGGATATTCGCCATACTGTGACACGACATGACACGACGCGACGCGACGCGACGTTCGTGACCGTCACCGCACCGCACCGTCACCGTCGCGTGTCACCAACTTTCTTTCTCGAGAATTTCTGTGAGCTTTCGTTTGTGGGCTTCACCCATATTCCCCACCGCCCACGCCAGTGTCGCTGTCGACTGTCGCTGTCGAGTGTCAGTGTGACCACTATCACCAGGACTACGGAAAATCGTTTTTGTGTATAAATATTTTCCCAGCCTATACAGGCGACGTTCATGACAGTGTCACCAACTTTCGTTCTGGGAGCTTTGCGGACTGCGTCTCATGTCGCATTTTCGGATATAAAAATCTGGCGACCACGTGCTGAAACGAAAGTGTGACGATCTTCCTCCTGGGATCTTCTTCCGGCGATCTTCCTGCAATCAAAGGCCGCATGGGCCCTCCGTCGGAGACGGGAGGGTATAATTATTTTATGTTTAAAAGTAGCAGCTAGCACCTGAGACTGTAACAGGTGACATGAGGATGACATGAGCGACAATAATAGAGAGCACCATACCTAATATATCCATGCCGCGCGCATTTCAAACCTGTACACTCCGATTTTTCAAAACGGATTTTTTTTGAATATTGAAAATGTGGCAATTTAGTGACTTGTTTTCAATAGATTTTAACCAATCCTATATCAACACTACACCTGCGCGGATGCGATCAAATTGACCTTATACACATGTCCCAATCATATTTGGGCGGTAGGCCCGGTTGGAATCAAGGCACGGTATCGATATCTCCGATATCTGATATATCGATATATCGGCGATATCGGTATTAGTCGACAATTTTTACGACACGTCGGAATATCAATATCTGTCGACAAGCTTTCAGCACATATCAATATCTGTCGACAACTTTTAAAGCATATCGGTATCTGTCGACACCTTTACGGTTGTTATCAATATCTGTCGAAAGGCATCGCCAACTTGCGATATTGGTGATATCGGTTTATATCGGAAAACGGAAAGTCAGGAACTACGGTCCAATTTTGAATTTGAATTTGAACGTTAATCGATATTGCGGGTTGCGTATGCGGAGTTTTTATTCGATGTCTCTGCTATGTTTCTAATGTTCAAGTGCCTATCGATCGGGCAAAGACCGCAATATGTGCTTTGATTCGTCTCCGCATAGTACAATCCTCCCGGACTTAGCCAGGATGGCACGGCAGTTCCTGGCTGCCCCGGGTAGCACTGCAGTAGTAGAACGCTCGTTTAGTGCCTGCACAACCATGCATTCCGATTTTAGGAAAAGCTTGTCAGAGGGCACTATTGAGCACATACAATGATGGCCGCCTTGAACACTTAATGGATTGCTATTTTGATAGGAGAATTTCATATGTTGGTTAGGTTTAGGTGGGTATTGCTTGTGCTACAACTTATCAGAATCTCCGATATATCGATATATCAGTAATAATACCCTGAATATCGGCATCTGTCGACAAGATTTAGGTACATATCAATATCTGTCGACAATCTTTTGAAGCATATCGGTATCTGTCGACAAACTTATGCGACAACTTATGGTTAATATCGTTATCAGTCGACACAGATTTTTGCATTATCGGAATTGACCGATAAGTTTTAATGCAACCGATACCGTGCCTTGGTTGGAATGCATATATTGGCTTGTTGTGATGCAACATGTTACCCGTACACCTGTGAAAACATTTTAGATCGAAAGGTGTAAAATGCTTTTTACCAAACGTGTTACCCGATAGCACCCGCCCAAACCGATATATATGGCAAGGCAGGTGTGTGCGGCATATTATATAATCTTCAAGTATACATGTATTGTGAATTTCTGAAAGCTTAACATCATCTAAATATATCATTTCCCGACCCGCGTATACACTTTAGAAGGGATGAATGCCAATTTCTAAAGTGCGGAATTCACTAATTTCGGATTTTGCATCGGGTGGAACATGCGCCATGATGAAATAGAGCAGAAATTATGATGAGGGTGCGAAGTAACCGATAAAAAAGCGTTATCTTATTTTGTCATGAACTCGATATGTATAACCATGCGCATCACCGCGTGCCCCCCATGTGACTCCTATCGATGAAAACCCGTAGTCCAGGAAAACGGCGGCTTAGTTTGCAGGCATGGTGCAATTACTGGGGTAAGTCCCAATTACTCTTAAAAATGCCCGCCGCAGGCGAATTTTTTGAAAAAATGAATATTCCTTTTCAAAAATCCTTCGTTGTCTTAAAGGACAATTTAGTTATCTTGCTTGCCATGGAATATTCGGTTGTCATACAAATGTTACAATTTCACACATTCATCATACATGCTGAAATCTGTATAGGCAGCCCTGACCGGGAGTCCCGGTGCAGGCCCCTATGACAGATTCCTAGGTAGCCAACACTGGACCGTGACTGATCCGTAAGCCTGTGCTGTGACACACCGAGTGTCACAGGTAGCTAGTCTCGAGACCGTTCCGACTCCGTGACCGTTCCGGGTATATCTAGCTTAGGGTTTATTTCCTATGAGAGTTTTATCTATATTGGTTCACTGATTGTCTGATATCTTGAACCGGGATATTCCAGTAGGTCGTGGACCCATTCCACGCTATATTCCACAGCTAATTTGGCCATGATTGGCTAAAGCAGCCGCTTTGAGAGGTGATGCGCAACGGCGCGTTTGGGTGCGAGTGGGAAATTTGAGATGAGCAGTTTGTAAGTGCGTCTTTGAACCGCCGCTATGGGGATTCGACCTGGACCGGGCTTCGTTGGCGCAATGTCCTTTTACGGTATAGTTCTTGCCTTGGCCCAGCGTGCTACCGATTCTTGGGCTGGTGTCTGCAGCACCTTCGACCTCGACGACGTCTTCCAGTGCCCCTCGCTCGCATGGCTTTCCCGCTCCTTACGTGACCGTGATGTCGCATTTCCCCCACGCCATTACCCTTGCGCGCCCCAGCGTACCACCTCCCGTCAGGCTTTCAGAATTATGGTTGTTCACACACGTGCGAAGAGGTCCCTCACGAGGGACTCCGACATCGACGCCTCGTTGAGGTTAACTGACGCGGTTCGCAACACACCGACGGCTAGATCACCGGCTGTTGCGAACCCCGACCCTGCTTCCAACACCGACGCCGACGTTGCGACGAGGAAGTATCTCCAGGAGCAGTCCAAGCTTGTGGACGAGATCTACAAAGGACGGCTGCATCGGACATGGGCCAAGGGTATCCGCGAGGATATCCTTGGCGACAAGAAGCACTACTTCAGCGGTACGGCCGACGCGAACCTCCTCTCCGATGTGGTGGTTCAGCTGCGTACGGAGTTCGAGTCTGCCGGGTTGGAGCTGGCCTCGTTCGACCTTGACGACCCCCAGGCTCTGGTGGTGGGCAAGGTGAACGCCCTGCTCTACGACGTGCTTGCGCTTATCATCGAGAAGCACAGCAACGCCCACGTCTGGCTTACGGGCACCGACGCGTCTGCCGACCGAGATGGACGGCGAGCGCTGGTGGACATCGTCAAGCGCAGCGTACCTGTAGCGCTGAGGGAGTCCTTCCAGCAGGAGCACGCCGCGCTGAGTTATCCCGCAAACGTTGATCCGCAGCCGATCTTGGCTCGGGAACAACGTTTGGTGCGGGATAACAAGGCAGCCGACTGGACACCCACCGAGGCCACCAGGAAGCTCGGCCTGTACAGCCGGCTTGACCCGGTGTTCTACGCCGCGGTCAAGGTGCGTTACCCCATGGTAGCCGATCTCGCGGCAGTTTCCCTCGGTGCTCTGCGTTCTCTGGTTGTGGAGATTTACCAGGCATGGGCGCAGACGGACGTCGGGAAGGCCTTGCTGGCTAAGCCCGCAGGTGGTGGCACGTCGGCCATGCTCACCAGCAGCGAGCACCAGGCGCTGCTGGACAAAATTAACGAGCTGACCGAGCTGGTTCAGCAAAGGTACGAGGCGGCTCCGCCGGTGGTGCAGCGGCAGCACGGCCAGCGCCGGTAGCAGCAGCAGCGCGGGCAGTCGCAGAGGGGCTTCCGCATAGGGGTCCAATCCCCACCGGCAGTGGGCTACGATCGTGACGAGCGGCGGGCGAAGCCGCTGTGTACCCGCTGCAAGAAGGCTGGTAAGGATCTTTACCACTTCTACCGCGACTGCCCTCTTGGCGGTCGCCAACATTCCCCCACTTCCGCCGTGGCTTTCTGCGTACCCATCGACGAGGAGGATGCGGAGGGAGTCCATGCGCTAGCCATGTGTGCTCTCTTCCAGGAGGCGGCAGATGATGGGGCTGAGGCTTTTGCCCGCGCGGCGACGGCGTACGGTCCGCCAGCGGTGCTGTGCGGGGGAGTTGTGGGAGGCATCAACGTGTCGGCCTACAGCTTCTCCGTTGACGCGGTGACGTCGGTGGCGGGGACGTCCGGTGACGACATCCTGCAACGGCTGGACGACCTCGCGGCGGAGGTCAACGCGGCGGTAGAGCCCAAGGTACATTACACTCACGCCTCTTTCCCGCCGCCTGGGGGCATTGCGACGCAGGCTTCGGCTCTGGTGTGTGACACTGCAGGCGCAGGTATCACACCGGAGGAGCAGGTTCCGGCAGGTGGTGCGGCGGCATCGGTCGGCATCCGCCGTGCCGGCCCCTGCTATGCCTGTCTTGGAGAATGAGAAAGAGCTCCTGGAGCTCTACGGCTACGGCCCGCCCGTGTCCCTTCAATCGACGCGGGTGACCACCACGGAGTCAGGCGGTGAATTCGCGGGGGTTGTGGAAACTGTCAACCACGCCGCGGTTGCGCCGGTTGACTTGACCGGCTACGACACCGACGACTTCTACGAGGATTTTGCACACGGCAGCTTCCATCGCCGTCAAGCCGCGGGCTCCGGCCATCTCGGCCAATCATGCGTCAGAGCCCGCAGCCCACGTGCCTGAGTCTGGTGGTGCTTCCCGCACCTATGGGTGTGGCAAGCCGCCATGGGGCTTCCCCGCACATGCGGGCCCGTGGGGGTTTCATTACCTTCTCTCCCTTATCCTTTTCATCTCGATCATGGGTGTGGGAGCTGCCGCCTACACGGCGGCCAATGACATCGGCTCTGTGCAGGTATCGGGTCGGGCTGCACCGCAGCCTGTGCTGTGCAGAGGGGATTTATGCATCTACCCTGGTATTTCCGAGCTGGACCCCGTCACTCTGGATGCAGTACTGCACTCCCTGGGTGCTGCGACGGTGGTTCACCGGCCGCCTGACCCACTGGAGAGCAGTGCTGCAAGCTACTACCGTGGACATTGTGGTGACGGTGCCCCTCTGAACTTTGACCCCGAGTAGCTTTCCTTCTGGCTCTGGCAGTACACCACTCTGGTGGTGTGCTGAGATGTACTTTGACCTCAACATGGTCTTCAATTTGGTTTATGTTTCTGCTTTGACACCTTTAAATTCTTCAAACTGACTTGCTGACACAGTGCCTTTCAGTAGTTTAGCAGGACTGAGTGCCTGTATGTTTCTGCTCTTGTGCCGGCTAGAGGGTTCCAGATTGTGTATCAGAATAGCACAGTTGGATTAGCAGTTAGGACTTGTCACCCTAGCTTCTGCCCTAACTTACCCTAACTTCTCTGACTTACCTGTCAGTCACCACCCACAGTGCTGGGGTGGTGTGCTGAGATCTGTATAGGCAGCCCTGACCGTGAGTCCCGGTGCAGGCCCCTATGACAGATTCCTAGGTAGCCAACACTGGACCGTGACTGATCCGTAAGCCTGTGCTGTGACACACCGAGTGTCACAGGTAGCTAGTCTCGAGACCGTTCCGGCTCCGCGACCATTCCGGGTATATCTAGCTTAGGGTTTATTTCCTATGAGAGTTTTATCTATATTGGTTCACTCGGATTGTCTGATATCTTGAACCGGGATATTCCAGTAATACATAATAGACAAAACATCAAATTAAAAATGGCAACTTACTTTTCTGATTATCTAACCGGTCAACAATCGTAGATACTCTAGATACTTGCCATCGGTTCCGTGGGTCTACAGATGAAAAGTGCCACGGTTTACCATCTCCAAAATGCCTATTCAAGACCCGCGTTACAAAGCCATCACACTCTGAAGGAGCAGGCCCATTCCAGTGCACCATCGCTTCCATACTGTAGCGTTCTTGCCCCAAATAGAGAGTTTCCCGCAGAATTCGGCAGCCAATTCTTTCGCTAGTCCGACGTGGCCCATAAAATCCGTGTGTGTCGTGATAGTCCGATTTCACTGGTCCAGTTCATGAACACTTACACTAATGTAATTTTGGTTGGGAGTAAACGGGAATATTCAACAAGTACGCAGTCAGCTGAGCGAATTGAGTCGCTGCCGAATTGAGTTTTCATTTCGTTCGAATTTGGCCATTCTTGAACGAATTCGAGCGAATTCGAACGAGCGAATTGAGCAAATCGGCAGCCGATCCGACGTGGACCGACGTGTCCCCGGAAAATGCGGCATCTTATGACGTCGGACTAGCGAAAGAATTGGCTGCCGAAATTTGCGGGAAACTCACTAATAGGACCACTAGCACAGCTAGGGAATTTACTTCATGCCAAGACTATAAAGGTCAGAGGTTGTATGATTGAATGATTGAATGACAGTTACCGAATAGGACCACTACTCCACTAGCACAGCTAGGGACAGAGCTAGGGAAGTTTCCGGATAGGACCAGAGCTATAGATAGGGAACAGAGCTAGGGAACAGTTACCGAATAGGACCACTACAGCTATAGGCATAGGGAATATCGAATAAGGAGCAGAGGTCTCTTACTGTCGCACCTCGCGCAGTCGAATGGTTTTGGAAATTCCGAAATACCCAAAACCTATATAAAACCAACCTGATGTGTGCACCACACCGCCGCACGTTGCTGAAACATTCTTTCGTTTGTGAAAAGTGAGCATCGTATGTTATGGAAGATATCACGCGCTTCTTTGCAGTGTTTTCTCTTTTGGTAGTGGTAGTGGCTATTCTTCTACGTCGAAAAGTACAACCTCAGCTTCATGAAACGCCAGAAAGGGTGCACGCAGCTCCAAGCGCCCCGATAACTTTGCGCTGTTTGCGCGCTCTCCGACTGTAGGCGCCGTTCGCAGAGTTGATTATGAACTCTTTCGTATCGACTTGCACTCTTGAAAAGTCTCACTGCGCATGTACAACGCAGCAGTCAACCTCGTTTTACTCTGAATCATCATCCCATGAACTCACAGGACATCCGTAAAGGAGAGGCTTCCCTGGAGGCTTATCGCAAGGTGCAAAAATATAGTGCACATCGCAATTATTCGCGCGTCGAAGGCTGGTTGCATGCGCACTCCTTTTACCTCAAGGCACTCTCCGATATGCAAATTCAAGCTCGAGGCATCCTTAACAGGACATCCCCGTACGCCGTTGCGGGTACGTCCTGGGACGATCGTAGCACATTCTTCCCCCCGTCGAACAGCACTCGTGCGCCGCTCCGTGCTGTTTTGCAGGACGTTGAGCAGCCTTTCGAAAACCACGCCCTTTGCCCGAATTGACGAAACGGTGAAAATTGTGGATATTGAAAGGACTTCTGCGCACGCTAACGCTATTCAGCTATGTATGACCTACGGAGAGACAAACGCTGAAAGAGTGTACACGCTAACTCACCGTGGAAACGTTGTCGTGAGCTAAAATGCCTCGTCTCTTTGACATCTTGAGCTGGTGTGGGAAAACTGCAAAGGACGGAACTGGCACCCCGTTTTGTCCAAGTCCTTGGCCTGGAGCAACCTGCTGCCCTTTCTGTGTCCAGCCATCACCCTGCAACGCTCGCAAACTGTTGTACCCAGTGCAATCTACGTCACCATCCCCTTCCACTGCGCAATCACTACGTTGAAACCGTCTCAACCTTTGTCGCTATGGGGTACCTTTACATACTCTCCCCCAAGTTTAGCCAAAACCTAAAGCATCGGTCTCACTATTGTAAAAAACACGTCATCTGGGGCTTTCCTCCCACCTACAGCCGGCGTCTTCCGGCACACCAACAGCTGGCGTCTTCCCGCACTGCACCTCGCTGACACACACAGACCGTGTCTCACGAACATACCGAGCCCCAAATCCACACACGACTCTGAACTGTGATCTCTCTCATCACTCTTGATCTCGCTAGATTTCCCCAGTGCACACCTATTTCCCGCATACCCCACTGCATCCAACTGTGCGTTAAGCATGCCTTAAGGCGCCCCTTCAGCTTTCCTCTCCTCTGGCGCTTGTCCCACGATTTGGCCGCTCCGTCCTCCCTGTCGGTGCTCTTGCCAACTGTAGCTCCTTGTGTTATCATTGTCCGGAGCCAGCGAAGCGGAGCCCCTAGCCACTCCTGACAAAACCATAGGTCCCCAGGTTTCGACTCATAACAGATAAACGGCTTATTGAGCGAGCTCAGAACAATCCACAACATGAAGCCCCACCGGGACTCAGACCACGGCTGCCAAAAGTCCACTCGCGTGTTGGCCTTGCAGCACCCGAAGGGAAGGTGAGAGTTTACTGGCCTCGCGCCGCCCAACAGGGGGTGAGAGCTTGCTGGCCCCGCCTGTAGGAGCGAGACTCGTGTTCTGGGGTGATGGGAGCAGATCAAGGGTCTACAAGTCATCGTCTACAGCTCTCCGGTGAGATTGATAGGATCAGGCGCGAGTATGATGACTTCGAAGCCTTCTTGCAGGACCACAGGTGTGACTGGCTCGCCTCTCAGCCCCCTAGCCCCCTGCTTGCGGGACCACAGGTGTGACTGGCTCGCCTCTCAGCTCCCCCAGCCCCCTGCTTGCAGGACCACAGGTGACTGGCTCGCCTCTGGCTCCCCTAGCTGGCACAGGACCACAGGTGTGACTGGCTCAGCCTCTCAGCCCCCCCATGCCCCTGCTTGCAGGACCACAGGTGTGACTGGCTCGCCGCTCAGCTACCCCCCATAGCCCCCTGCTTGCAGGACCACACGAATGAGCCGCCTGTTACCACCTCCGACGGCCCTCTTTTCAAGCCCCCAAAGCCCCTTCTGAGGGTCCCCTCTCATGGCCCCGACTTGTGGGCCCCTTTCGAGCCTGTTTCTGGACTGCAAACTATTAATCGCCGTGAGCCCCCCCTCTGCTCACTCGATAGAGCTGCCATCTTTCTTGGAACCTCCTGCATGGGCCCTGGCCACCGGCTGCCTGCGGCCATGCCCCCTCCCCTCACCCACTGCTCAAAGGTGTGATTGATGTTTTTACGCGCGCTGCTTCTTCTGCCACAGCGGCCCTGGCCACCCTTGGCCTCGGGCGCAGCGTGTGCAGCGCGTCCTCTGTGTGGTTCCTCTGCTAACGATGCCGCATGCCGGGGTCCAATGCACGTGTCAGCGAGCGCGAGGAGCGTCACTTGTTCCCGTTCCTGCTCCAGACATGTCCGGGACCATTCAAGGTAAGCGCCGCCATGCCGCCTGTGTGTCCAAGTGTGTCATCCTTGGCGCGCCAACCACTTGGCATGAGTGACAACCTTGCCACGCCGCCTGTGGGCCTCGCAGTATTTTAGCGCTTTGCTGCAGTGACAAGTTGACTGTCGCCAGTGACTGGACAACCTGCATCGGTGACGTAGGCTGCATGACAGTGATTGCACGAGGTGCGCCAGTGACTGGACGACCTGCATCGGTGACGTAGGCTGCATGACAGTGACCGCACGAGGTGTGCCAGTGACTGGACGACCTGCATCAGTGGCAGCAGGCTGCATGGTGTTGACCACGAGGTGCGCCAGTGACTGGACGACCTGCATCGGTGACGTAGGGTTACCTGTTCAGTGACGCGCGAGGTGCGCCAGTGACTGGGTGACCTGCACTCCGGTGACTGTGGGTGCATGAGCAGTGACCACCGGGTGCGCCCAGTGACTGGACGACCTGCATCGGTGACAGTAGGCTGCATGACAGTGACCGCACGAGTGTGCAGTGACTGGGCCGGCCACCATCAGTGACATGGGATTTTGCATGACAGTGACGCACGAGGTGCGTAATTGACTGGGCGACCTGCAGCATCGGTGACGTAGGGTGCATAGTGACGCACGAGGTGTGCCAGTGACTGGATGACCTGCATCAGTGACGTAGGCTGCATGACAGTGACCGCACGAGGTGCGCCAGTGACTGGACGACCTGCATCAGTGACGTAGGGTGCATGACAGTGACCACACGAGGTGCGCCATTGACCGGGTGTTATAGGTCAGCGACTTTGTGACATGCATCCGTGACAGGATGATATCCGTCAGTGACCTGATGAGCATCTCGTGCAGGAGGCGTACGCTGAGTTATCGCACGACCACAAAGGTATCCACACCCTCGCCTCCCACGCCTCAGCTTCTGAAGAACTTTGCGCCTGCGGTTAAGTGTTGCAACGATCACGGCACTATCCCCACTTTTACCTCGAGTATCACAAAGACGATGAGGCCGATAGATGCTCCGCACTTCAAGTGAATGTTACTTCTTGACCAGTGCATCCTTGCTGTGCAGCCCAGATGTTGCCACCTGGAATGTTCCACGACGCGGCACCTTTTGGCGTTTTGTTTACATCGATGCCACGCAATAGCATTCGGGGTTGCCATGGCCGTGTGATGGGGCAGGACGCCACATTGGTGCAGGCGCGGGTCCTCACGCTGCGCCCTTCCGTCGGGGCTGCACAGGGTACGGGCGTGTGATAGCTGGAATTCGCTCCACATTCGACCACCTTCAGGAAGACTGGTCAATGGAGAGGCATCAGCGGTTCTTGCAAGAACTGCAGAGCCGCTCGGAGCACTTAGCCAGGCACTTCCAGGTGAGAGTTTCGAAGTGGGATGCAGATATGCGGGCCTCAGCGGCAAGGTAGCTCACAAGGGCGGAGTGCTCTCGGCAGTGGCAGGGCAGTTGCCACTCGAGCTTATGCGGCATGGTAGTGCACAAGCTCGTGTGCGTGCCGGTGCTTTTGCGCGTGGGGATCCCGGCATGCCACGTCACCATGGTGTGCGCGTGCTCTTCCTTAACCCGATTCGGTTTGAATTGGAATGCAGCGGGATTTTAGTGGTTTCCTCTGACGAAAACGGACCCGAAACCACCTTGCACATTTTTTGTGGTCGGCCGATGTTCTCTAAACCCCGCCACTGGAAGTACTAGCCAAGGGCGCCCAAAGTCCACCTAGGCGGTTCCACGTGGCCCTCGCCAATGGTTCCACGTGGCCCTCGGCTGCGTGCGCGCGTGCTGATCCAAAACTAAATGAGCTCCCCCCACACTTCCTTTTATGACTAGGGTGTGTTGGTGCGTGGGGTATCTGGTCAAGCCCCCCTGTTCCTGATGGCTTCTCCTTTCCACTGGGTCGATGATGGGTTGGCTTCTATCGGCGGACCGCATGCCGCTCAGTGCGCGCTGACCCCTCAGTGACCCTGGCCACTGGTAGTTGGCCTTTGCTTTCTTGGATGCCCCGGACAAGTAGGAGAGCTCGTGGTGCAGCGTGCAATGCAGGGGGCTTTCCCCTCTGATTTATGTGACGCTGCCTTGCCTGCGCTTAGTCCCCAACATCAACTAGTAACATGACGGACCTGCGATGACATGAGGGACCTGCGGGTGACATGACAGACCTGCGGTGGGATGCTGGATGAGCTTCTAGCTACCCCACAATTTCGTTTTTTGACTGAGTTGTGGCGTATCCTTGGACCGGTTCCTTTGGCATCGCATAACCACAAAGGATCGGCCGCACTTTTATGTACCCACACCGGGGATCAAATGATTCAGCGCACACATCGGGACACTTATTCGGATTCTCCGGAGCTCCCTAGTGGAGAATGGGACCCCCTAAGCCTCACTGGGCCACCTGAACGCCTCTGCAACTGCACTGCCTGCGCACTGAAGCTGTGCCTCTTAAGCCGATTCACCTCTTTCCCCCGAGCTGCCCGAGCCATCTCCCCACCACCAAGCCTGCACTCAGAATCACCACCCTGCTCCCTGTCCCTACCTGCCCCAAAGCGTGGTCTCAGGAAAGCTTGCCCACCCACGACACGAGCCCTTGACTAGAACCACCAACCAAAACCCTAAAACCCTGAAAACCTTTATATCCAAGGGGTCTGTGAGACCGTGAGAGGCCTCTTCCTGCTGCTTGCCTCCGAAACTCAGCACTCTCAGAGTGTTTCGTATGCCGCACATATGTGCACGCACGCGGCGAGTTGGACATGTATGCTGACGTCATCTCAGTGTGCCAGGGTACCCTGTCACGGCCTCACCCTGCAATTGCATAACTTCTTTATCCACAGGGGCGTTGGCGAGCTCGGTTGGCGTGCCTTACGCCGATATAGGCCTCTACATGTGGAAGCCGCTGTGACAGTTTGAGTAACCACCTACGGGCGCCTCTTTGATCTGGATGGCAGGTGGAAGAGGCTGCATGCATCAGACCTCTGCTGGAGCTGACGGACGCCCAATATGACGAGTATTTGCGCTCCATGGTGGAAGGTCATGCTTCCCCATACTGCGGACCTTAAGGGGGGAGGCGTGCTAGCGGGGCCGTGAGCCCGCTCAGTGTCCTCGGGCCAGGTCTGCAGCTTAAGGGGGGAGGCGTGCTAGCGGGGCCGTGAGCCCGCTCAGTGTCCTCGGGCCAGGCCTGCAGCTTAAGGGGGGAGGCGTGCTAGCGGGGCCGTGAGCCCGCTCAGTGTCCTCGGGCCAGGCCCGCACTGCGAGTCCCTCGGACAATTATGTGATTCTGGCTCCACAACCGAAGTTGTGCGTTGGCGCCTGAGATTGCGAACCTGCTGATACACCCTTGCATGAAATTTCCACTTGGCGCCAGGAGAGGTGTCGTGTGTTTAGCTGCAGCCCAGTTTTGAGCCTCGGATTCATTTACCGAGGGGATGGAGGGAAGCCGGATTATACACAGTCAGCACCCAGGCTTGAAGCGCGCTGTGGGAGGCGGCCGTTGCAGGCACTGGCCCTGGCCGAGGTGAAGTGTGGCAGCCGTTTATTGGGAAGGGTCGCCGGTGCGACGCGCGTGTCAGCGAAGACGTGGGCGTGCAAAACGAATGCTCTCAAGCTTCCACAACGAGCCTCCGGAATGTTCCAGTGGTACCTCCTGCCCTGGAATCTTAAAGCGCCAGAGCTCGATGTCCCTATCCACTCGGCGTTGCTGCATCTCCGTCAAGCTGCTTCCGTCTGCACGAGAACTGCCTTTTGCATGCTGCGGACAGGGGCAACTGTGGCCCGCGCCTGGCTCGGATGAGCACAACCATAAAAGTGGTTTCTTTCTGTCAGCAAAGAACTTTGCCCTTCAGAGCAGAGATTTGCCTTTCTCTAATGCATCCGACAAGTTGTGCGATTCCCCCATTGTCCATTTAATCATAAACATGGGCGTTCTCTCTCTTAAGAGTTGTCCTTTTCGAGTGTTCCATGTGCCTCACGGCACACTTTGGTTTCCAGAGCAATTGCAGCCTGTCCCACAGCGCCACCTGCAAAACTCTAGGCCATTACAGCTTGTTCTGCAGTCGACTCTTTGAGGTGAGAGCACCATCAACGGGCCCAAGCTGCTGAAGGAATTTTGTCGAATTTTCGGTGATATCTTTTGTGAGTGATGATACAGGTTAATGCCATCAATGTTGACGAGTCGAAGCCTGTCGTATTGGTCCGCGTGCGCTTGTTCGATGGATCAAACAATGTGGTCAGGCTCAATGACTCTCACACGCTGGCTATGTTACATTCCCATGTCGCCCATTTGACTCCGTCGGTGCAAAGTTTCAGTCTCACCACTGTATATCCAAAACGAAGCATAGATTGCACAGCACAGACCATGAGCGAGGCCGGTCTTCATAACGAAACTATCATGCAAATTACGGATGCCCCATAGGTTAATCTAATGCTGCGGCATTGATGTCTTCTATCTGGGGATGAGGCATGCGAATGAGCAGTATTCAATTAAAATATTATATAATTAGTGTCACTCCATCGAGGTTGTGCTAGCTCTTACGCAGCCCCATACCTTCTGTTGGACTGGGATATTCAGCAGTCAGCAAACTATGTTTCATAAGCATTGACCTTTGTACGTCGCATCGCAATCTATTGGATCTGGTGGAAAGCATATGCACCTGCACGCTTCATTGATATTGTTGCCAAATTTTGTCAATTAGATCCGACTAAGCTATGCATACTGGGTGAACAACCTGAGGCTTCGATACGTACGTCCCGTCGACCCGGCTGGTTTTGAGCCGGCATTCGAAACCACCGCTGCTCTAGGTCTCTCATCCCGTCTTGATCATGCAGACGTAACCGTATTCGCGCGCCAGGTCTGCTTGACCGTTTCTAAACAAGAGCGACTTGTTATTATATTTCATATAATGGGGGAAAATGAGAATTTCGGAATAACTCGGGTCGTGCCTGAATAATATTGGAGAACCGTATGGATAATTGCTCTAGAATCCCTGAACCTCGAGTTTGCATTTGCAATATTGCGACTGCACAGACGACGTCCGATGCCTACCGCACGCGCACGATTTGTTGATCTGCTCTGCGTAGTGCATACCATTGCCGTTCACAAAATATTCTCAACAGACGAGACTGCCTGCACTTCTTTAAGTAGGGTCGCGTTACATCGTACTTCTTGGGCTCGGAGAACTTAAGGCGCCCCAGAAATGTTGCAAACTACCCTTATTGATCCAAGGTCTGTTTAATTCCATAAGCTCTGGGTGAGGTCGCACCATCATCACCAGCCCGCCACAAAGGCACACAACCGGGTATAATCGGACTAGTCTAAGTATGCCATGTCATACTATCACAACGGTCATATCTAAGTATGCCATAAGTATGACAATTGCTGGTTATGCCTATGCCATTTGCTGCTTCTGGCATCGCCGCCAGTGTGACTCTGTACTCATGAGTTACACTGTTACACAGCCATGACCATTGAACTTCCTGTAGAGTCTGCTGATCATCTAGTGTGAATTCCCAAAGGACTTTCCCACATTATGTAATAATGTGCGCTGATGGCGTCAAATATATTGGGTGACACTCCATCAGGCTACACCGTACTGCCGGCGCGGCCTCTAAGCAAGAGGTTCCCTTAGAAATTTAATGAAATTCACTTGCCAAAGCTGATGTTCGGGTAAGCCTATCATCGCGATATACAGTCGGCATACCTCCTTACGGAGCAATCCATGATCTAAATCCACAATGAATGAATGAATAAATAAAGACAACCCTTTCAGGTTGTGCGGCTTTCATAAGAGAGAGCCGAGCCCTCTAATCTAAATCTAATAAATATTGAATAAATATTGAATAACTACATATGACAGCCTTTCCAAGTTGTGTGGTTTTCTTTTGAGGGAGCCGGGCCCTCTTCCGTGATCTAAGAAATGACTGTCCCGCGTCCTGGTCTACATGCAGCATCTTGTGTACCCGGGGGCACGACGTAGCTGAGACCCCCTCACGATAAGGGGTGTCTGAATGCCTGAAATTGATATCATGGGACTATTGGGAGAAATAGTAAGGGAATGTGACATTCATCTGAGCGAACAGTTAGGGGAAATAATCTGTGAGCTCAGGGTGGTAAAGAGAGATCACTGAGTTGGTCTCCCAGACTTGGGCAGCAGAAAATAATAACTCTTGCTGTCTGGGTATATGTTAAATTGTATATCTGAATATATGATATGATTCCTCAAGATAATAGAGGATAATAGTTTACTCCTGGGAATACCCCTGGGACAATTTGGTATCTTAGGCGTGTGAGCGTCTTTTTAGCTCGCTCTAGCTCGCGCATGCACTCTGCGGACCTGTGGTTAGCGACCTTCAGCCTTCGTTGGCACTTCGGATATGTTCTGTGGGCAAATTGCGGTGCTGTTTGCAGCTTTTGCGAGTTAGCGTCCTTGAGGCGGGACCGTATTTGGCTGCGCATGCACACGTTTTTTTGGCCTATTTGTTGGCTCGCTCGCGCTCGCTATTCTGATATTTGGACTCGTTCACCTGTGCGTACATGGCCTATATTCGTAGGATATGCTTTGGTGGTATTCAAATAACTGTTTCATTGTCCCAAGCGCACTTACCAGTCATTTCTCAGCTGTGGCGGTTGTATTTGGCTATTTTATGAGTGCATCAACCGGTTATTTTTGCCTTTCATGCTGTGCATCGACAAAGTGAACTCTATGTACCGATACTGGGGAGCCTTTGTGGACTGTTGGGAATACTTTGCAATGCTGTCGGTTTTATGCGGCAGAATATTAGTTGCAGGTCGTTTCCTTGCCCAAGCAACGGTATTTCGCCATTTTGGGCGTGCATCCACAGCGTTTTCGGCGTATTTTGGGTGCATCGGCAGGCACTAACTCGGTGGTGACGTATTTCGGGGGGGGGGAGAAGCTTTCCGACCTTTTTAGTGGACTTTTTACGGCAGTTCTACATACATTCCAACCTCAAACACAATGGAATTCAGTTCGGAACAGCCTTTATTCCAAGAAATACCTCTCTGGATGCACTGTTAAGCAGCCATAAAAGGTGCATCAACAGTAGTTCTTTGGGTTTTGTAGCTATGGACGCCTTCAGCGGACAGTATTTATACTTTATTTCAACAAGTATGAATATTCCTTACCGGTGTTAAACAGCTCTTAAAGTTCTACAGCCCTTTGGTCCCTTTTTTGGCTGATGCATGCACCTTTTTCAGCCCCAAAATAGACCTTTTCCTGAAAAATGGTTAATTTCTCTATGACAATAAATTCTGTGTTTTTTCGTTATTCTTCCCGTCATCCTTTTTGTTTGCACGTTTTGCCCGATGGCTTTTTGTCCAAACAGATTCCTTGTGTATGTATATATCACCTCACACCACCAGAATTCGAGACCGCGTTTTTAGTTTCGATTCGCCAAATATTTTGTGGTAATCAACACACAACCATCCGGTGGCGGCGCAAAGCGTTTGAGCGTCACATTTGCACAACGCGTGCGGGTGAACGCGTGTGCCATGGGTCATCGCCCACTCTTTGACGGTAAAGCCTGTAGACGCGACGTTTTCAGGCCTTGACTGTAAAACGTTCTATCGGCACACGCAAACCGATCACCTCGTTTACGGTCATGCTGCGACGATACAACCGAGCGCCGCTCTTGTCACCGGACATCGTGCAGGACGTGTCCCACGTTAGCCCATGCCGATCGATAGCGACGGTGACACCGCACGCACGCAACGCGTGCTCGAGCGGTGTGTCTGTGTCGAGACTGCGTTTGTGATCCGGCAACAACCGCAGCATACGTACAGTTTGGTCGCATCGGCGCCTGCGCATTTATACAACACGCGCGATTTACGTGCGCGGCGTTTCTAGTATGATGTTTGGAACCGCGTTGCGCGTGAACTTGCATGATTTCGTGAGCATATACGGTTTTCTGAATTAATTGGGATTCGGTTGGTGACATCATATTCAGTCGGTGACATGAACTGATTTGGTTTATGTCGCTCATGTCACCGACTGAATCAATCAGTCGGTCTAATCGGTAGATACCTTCACGAGTATTGAAGAAGGTCCTCCCTGGTTCCGGACGCCAGGCTACCTGTGCGGCAAAGTTTTGTCAGCAAGGATGTGCCACACAAAAAGCTTTGGCGCGGGAGACCGAGAAGAAAGTGGAGCAGCCTGTTTTGGGAGCACGTGCGCCGCGCGTTGCGGTAATGGACAAACGCCTTGTGAAGGAAGTCTGGATTGAGACAAAGTTCCATTTATGTTTGAAGTTCGCCTGCTGCACCCGCGTGTCAGCAAAATTCATGAAGATCGCGGCCAAGCCCACCGACCTTCCTCTGCACCCGGATATGACCCTGACGAATGAAGAGAAGATCCTCTCGGGCGCATTGACCTTCCGAAAATGTTGAAGAAACCGGCATGGCAACGAGTTAGTACGCACAGATAGCTCACAGGTTAGGTTCATGGTTAAGGTGGGAACGTGTAAGCGGGAAGGTCCCAATGGATGAAGAGCTAGTTTTCTAGTTTTTGCTGCGGCATTTGTAGTTGCTTCCATGAAATGGGCCAGCCGAGTGTGATGGAACACCGTTAACTATGAGGGTATTGGATCAATTTTTGAATGAAATTATTCTTGATATTTACCAATAAAATTAAAATCCTCCCCCAAAAACATTTTGTCATTACGAACCTGGTTTTCGCTTGCAAAAGTCTCCCAAAGTACCTCACCAATACGGGTCACATTTTGCAAAATTGCTTCGCGAAGTGGCCAAAAACTCATATTCAACCCTCGTAACCTCGTTAGATGTGTAAAATGGAAAATCTTAAGTTAGTTTATACAAGATTTCCGGCATTTCTGTGTTTTTCAAAAATTCATAAATTTTTCCATAATAATTAAACCTTTTAGCCTGCTTTAAGGCAAATATGTTTTTGGGGGTTCATCGATGAATCGAATGTTTTTTTATGCAAATTTACAAAGATTTCCGGCATTTGTAAGGTGTATGAAAAATTCCGATTTTTTTACCAAAAGAATCAACTATTTGAGCGGTTTTACAGTGATATGCAGGCGGGCCTTCCTGAGGCTGACCGTGGCGCACCAGTGGCGTACCGACTGCAGCTACCTCCTGGCCGGCGTATACACGATGTCTTCGCACAACACCGGTTGAAGCCGTACGTGGACGGAGCAGCCACCTTTGCCTCACGCCGACAACCAACGATTCCAGAGGCAGTGGTGGTGGATGGTCAGCGTGAAGCACATGATTGTTGATCGTATCTTGGCCCGCCGAGTTCGTATTCCCCGCGGCAAGGAAATCGAGGAGTGGAAGGTGCACTGGACTGGATATTCTAAGGCCCACGACTCGTGGAGAACTCGAGACAAGCTAGAACGAGGGGCCCCTCTGCAGCAGTTGAGAGAATTTGAAGCTGCGCGTGTAACTATGGAAGGCCAGGTGCGCGACGCCGCCTTACGCCGCCGAGAACGACGCCGTGATACAGCAGGCCCCACCGTGGCGGCACTGCGTTCTTCATCGTCTCCCATGCTAGGGACACCTTGGGAAGAGGAGCCGGATGACAATTCGACTGAATGCCTGCCCTGGGAACGCCGCGAGGTGACGAGTAAAGGAGAGACCACCTACGTTACCACCCTCGCTGCGATTGATGCCCGACCAGTACGAATACTAGTGTTATTCAGTGGAACAGGCTCAGTAGAAAGAGAATTTGCTCGTTGCTTCCCGATGTCGACATCAGTGACACTGGATTCTGACCCTGTATGGCAGCCGACTCACGTGGCGGCCATCGAGGGTTGGGATTACTGGAGATACTCCCCGGGATACTTCGACGTAGTATGGGCAAGCCCCCCTTGTACTCAGTACAGCCAGGCTCGTACTAGGGGAGGTCCGCCAGACTTTGTGACAGCGGACGCGTGCGTACAACGCACACTAGACATCATCGAGTACCTTCGACCTCCACACTGGTATGTGGAGAACCCGATGGGCCGTTACCCTAGCGCTTTGCGTTTCAGGCCGGTAATGAGCCAACTTCCGGCGCCTCTTACTTGCACGAACTGCATGTACGGGAAACGATACAAGAAGCCCACCTGTATCTGGACGAGTTCGTCACCGCGCGAGCCCCTGCTGCAATGCACAGCGGCTACCCCTTGTCCATACCGTCGGGCGACAGGTGTGTATCCTGAAACCTCACAGCTTGGACCCAGGGGTGACACACCAGGAATGCAGAAGTCCCATGCGGTGTTTCCTGTCCCGAGTCATCTACTACGACACCTGTTCCAGCGCTTGACTTTCGGAGGTGCCGACGGAGTACGATTAGCTTACGGCGAGGAAGAGACGAAGACGGAAGACCTGCCTTAGATATTAGTCGCGCGCGGTCGGGTGAATTTGGGGATGAGCGTTGGCAGCGTGATCCTTGATGAAACCCTTCTGTCACGCTGATGAGCAGATGGACCTCGAGTGCAGCTATCGAGAC
>LGRX02007470.1:0-16864 GCA_001247695.2 Cymbomonas tetramitiformis
GTCGAAGTTTGTGTATACAGGGAGCACAGGAATTGGAGCCTTACACGCCAGACGTGCGTTCTTTGGCATGGAGATCCAACAAGAGACCTTTTGTCAGACGATGTTGATGATATCTTCAAGTCTGGCGGGCATGTCACTTGAGGGATAAGTGTTAGACTCGACCTGTTATTTGTTCAGTTAGGTGAAGAGAAAATTGTACTTTCACAAATAAATAGAAGGGAACCTGAAGTTTAACTTTTTTAGGTATGTGCTGTCATCGATGACGGGGAAAGTAACTTCGGCTAAAAGTGATTTCTGACAAATAAATAGAAGTGAATCTGAAGTATAACTTCTTTGGTATTTCCTGTCATCGATGACGGGGGAAGTAATCTTGGTCGCCGTGTTATTCCTATAACAAAAACGGTTGCACTGTCATCGATGACGGGGGAGGTCCCTGTTATATAATCTTTTGATGGTTGATTCGTGTCCGTTATTTCTGGGCTGTGGTTGTGTTGTCATCGATGTCGAATAGAGTCCTAGTTGTATTCTTTTGCCAGGCAAAATGGGAACTTGTATTTTCACTTATATTTATGCAGGTTTGTAAACATGCACGGTTGCAGTATTAAAAAACACCAACATTTTTGAAGAGAGACGCGTCGTAGTATTATCACTTGTAGTTTTTCACCTGAATTGCATTTTGACTTTAGCGGGGACGATACGTCTCGGTGCAATTTTTCAGAAAAGGATACCAAAGTGTATTTTCAGTGTTTTTGGGGCCCGTTGTGTAAGTTCACTTGTCGGGGAGGGGGGTGCGGGGATATTCCGGAAGAAGGACGCGTCATTGTATTTTCACTTGTTGTTTGTCACCTGAATTGGATTTGGACTTGAGCAGGGACGATACGTCTCGGTGCATTTTTTACCAAAAGGAGACCAAAGTGTATTTTCAGTATTTCCGGGGCCCGTTGTGTAATTTCACTTGTTGGGGCGGGGGGTGCGGTGATATTCCGGAAGAAGGACGCGTCATTGTATTTTCAGTTGTTGTTTTTCAACTGATTTGCATTTTCACTTTATCGGGGAGGTGACGTTGCATTTTTTACGAAAAGTAGACCAAAGTGTATTTTCAGTATTTTCGGGGCCCGTTGTGGAATTTCACTTGTCAGGGAGGGGGGGTGCGGCGATATTCCGGAAGAGGGACGCGTTGTTGAATTTTCACATGAAAATAATTCGAGGACCGTTTTGTATTTTCACTGGGTGAAATACCCATTTCCCCATTCGCCCATTCACCCATTCACCCATTCTTTGCGCGACGGCTGCTTCGGAGATCTCACGTTCAGTGAAAGGTCCCACCGTGTCGCCACCCAGCCTTTTTATTTTCACAGAGGCTAGGAAATCGTCGTTAGACAAACCTCCGTCCTCGTCGTCGGTATCGTTGTCGTCGTCGTCCTGAAGCTGTTTTGTGAGCTCGTTGAACTCTTCAGCCTCGTCAATCGCAGACAGGTCGAATGCAGAGTCTTCTTCGTAGTCGTGTGCTCCTTGTGACTCCTTAGTTACAATCCCCGCCTTCACCCCAACCTTTTTGAATGAGTTGGGAAAGTTAATGACTTTGTGTGTGAGAATGCTGCCAGCTATACGGTGATGCGTCGTGAGCACACTTTTAACAGCTGCAGTTTTGAAGTGAGAATGCGAGTAAGAAACAGGCTCTCCACGATTGTCCTTGGGTTTGTGTGTGAGAATGCTGCCAGCTATACGGTGATGCGTCATTGAGCACACTTTTAACAGCTCAGTTTTGAAGTGAGAATGCGAGTAAACGCGACCTCACGATTGTCCTTGAGTTTGTGTGAGTTTGTGTGTGAAAATGCTGCCAGCTATACGGTGATGCGTCGTAAGCACACTTTTAACAGCTGCAGTTTTGAAGTGAGAATGCGAGAAAGAAACAGGCTCTCCACGGTTGTCTTTGAGTTTGTGTGTGAAAATGCTGCCAGCTATACGGTGATGCGTCGTGAGCACACTTTTAACAGCTGCAGCAGTTTTCAAGTGAGACTGCGAGTAAGAAACAGGCTCTCCACGATTGTCTTTGAGTTTGTGTGTGAAAATGCTGCCAGCTATACGGTGATGCGTCGTGAGCACACTTTTAACGGCTGCAGTTTTGAAGTGAGGCTGCGAGTAAGAAACAGGCTCTCCACGATTGTCTTTGAGTTTGTGTGTAAAAATGCTGCCAGCTATACGGTGATGCGTCGTGAGCACACTTTTAACAGCTGCAGTTTTGAAGTGAGACTGCGAGTAAGACACAGGCTCTCCACGATTGTCTTTGAGTTTGTGTGTGACGATGCTGCCAGCTACACGGTGATGCGTCGTGAGCACACTTTTAACCTCTTAGCCGGTAACGCTATTTCCGGCCAAAAATGCATGTTTTGTGTGGGAAGCGGGTGTGGTGCTCACATACATAAGCATGCCACGGTGATTATATATGTTTTCGACACCTATCGCAACTACAAATTGAGCTATTGTATGAACATCTATGGCATATATATCGTGAGATATACCGATTATACAAGCAAAACTTCTCCAAATTTTAGCAATCGGTTTTACGCAAAAGCGATTCTTGGTCGCCTAAGGTCTCTTAAGCGGTTGCCGTTAGTACGATGCTATCGGCCTTGGCCATGTTTAAACTTTTGTCAGTCATATGTTGAGTTAAATGTGCCTACATCTCGATATACGTGGCCTTTTTACGAAAAAAACATGAAAAAACATGCGATTCTTCAATGTTTTTCATACTTAAGCAATGTTTTCCATACTTAAGCGACCAGTCTGCGTGTATTTCACATATAAGCGAGGATGTATAGCCCTTAGCACTCATATATCGATATGTGATGGTTGAATGTGGCATACCCTGAACATATATGGTCATGCACATTCATATCAATGTCAAAGTTGTCTAAATCATGCAGATTTGAGCCGATTTCCGTTTCAAAATTGGCTATAAAAAGCATTATTGTCGGTTCAAATTGTTATGAATATGATAAGAGTGTATGTGTATCCCATACAAATCTGCCATGGAGTGATGCATGCATGCTCACTATGCACACATACCCTAGGTTGTATCATGTCTAGAGATCGTCTAACCCGTTTTGGTGAGCACACGTGCATGCGAAACCAAAAGGACCGCGGGTGGTTTGTTACGATATCGTAACGGCTACCGGCTAAGAGGTTAACAGCTGCAGTTTTGAAGTGAGAATGCGAGTAAGAAACAGGCTCTCCACGATTGTCTTTGAGTTTGTGTGTAAAAATGCTGCCAGCTATACGGTGATGCGTCGTGAGCACACTTTTAACAGCTGCAGTTTTGAAGTGAGAATGCGAGTAAGAAACGGGCTCTCCACGGTTGTCTTTGAGTTTGTGTAGAAAATGCGGCTATACGGTGATGCGTCGTGAGCACACTTTTAACGGCTGCAGTTTTGGTGAGACTGCAAGTAAGACACGGGCTCTCCACGATTGTCTTTGAGTTTGTGTGTGAGAATGCTGCCAGCTATACGGTGATGCGTCGTGAGCACACTTTTAACAGCTGCAGTTTTGAAGTGAGAATGCGAGAATGAAACAGGCTCTCTACGATTTTCTTTGAGTTCTTGTGTGACGATGCTGGCAGCTATACGGTGATGCGTCGTGAACACACTTTTAACAACTGCAATTTTGAAGTGAGGAAGCAAGAAAGAGACAAGCTCTCCACGATTGCCTACCTCGGGATCGGCCTTTTCAGGCTCCTTTTTTCCACCCTCTTCGCCAGAATCCCCACCAGGTTCTTTCTGTGGAGATGCTGGGTCTTCCTTGTCAGCTGCAGTGTCCCCAAGTTGTTCAAGTTCCTTTGCCAGGTCGCGATGCTCAGTGTTCTCGCTTTCTTCGTGCAGGCCGTCAATTTCGTTCGCAGCTTTCTTCAGGACACGCGAGTAGATGTCGTAGTCCAACAGTTCCTCTCCAATGCGCTTGAGGTGGTCGTCCTCGAAGTGTGGGTGGGCTTCTTTTAGTATCTGCTTCGTGATGTCGCTCGCGCCAGCTAGTAGTACCAGCTGTTTGCCTTCGCGCACAGCCACATAGAAGATCTCGTGGCAATGCTGCATAAACAATTGAGTGTTTATGCAGCAATTGCATAATTTAAAGTTAATGAGGTTTCGTGATCTGTTTATCTTCAATGCGAAAGAGTACAACTCTTTCGCCTTTCGATGCGAGCGAAAAAATGCTTTATGATTGTGGTAAGAAGGAGTATAAGAATACAATTCACAAACCAGATGGGAAAGTGTGTAAAGAGATGTTTTTGCATTAGTTGTGTGACAGACAGGCGCGAGCGAACTGACCTTAAAGATCGTTCTAGTGAGGATGACCCTAAAGGTCAGAGGCAGTTCTCCATAGTAATGCTCGACGTTAACTTTCGAGTTATCAGCGGGCAAATCGTCTTTCAGTGCTTTGATGAATTCCGAGTAGAGTGGCGACCCAACGTCGACTTTACTTTTCCCCTGTTCTTGCCAGTCAGCAAAGTATCCGCGGATGGTTTCGGCTCTTTCTTTAATGGACTCGAGCGTTGCTGCTTTATCCCAGGCGTCGTTAGACATAGTTTCGTCGTCCAGATTAGCCATATCTGCTTCAAAGTAAATCAACAGCACAAAGAGTGTTATGAGATTGCGTATAGCTTTGCGTGTTTTCGTAATCACAGTTCGTATTCTTTCGTTTGACTTTGTGGAAATTGGTGTTTGGTACCTCGCGAGCGCAGAGCAGAGCTCTTTGCTCACTTCACCAGGCTTATTTTTACGTGCCTTCCCCGCAGAGATTAACTCGTTGGGCTCAGACACGGGTTAGCGAAAGAGAATCATAGCAGCAGTTTGCGGAAAGGGCATAAGTAAGACAGGGTTTAAGCATATTTAACAGTACAGGAAGGCACAAATCACGCTGCAAAAAACAGCGCGCTTTTACCTTCGCTTTTATCTTCCTCCAGCTTCGAAAAACCTTCAGAAAATATTATATCATAATATTATTTTCCAGAAAAACATTTTCAGGTTCGCCTCATAGGGCGAACGTTTTTTTTTTGCATTTATCTTCCATCGATATCGCGGATACGATTACCGTTGGCGCTGGCGTTGACTAGCTCAACCATAAAGCGCTAGCTGCGACATCCACTGCTCATAATTTTCTCAACGTTCCTTCGCCCCATGGCCGGAACGGTGTTCACTGTGACTGCTGTGTTATGTGCAGGGATTGCGGAAGTGTTTGGCTGTTTTTATTTTTATTTTTCAATTCGTTTATTGCATATATGCGAACTCACGGTATTCGGTGTGTGCAGCTTGTGTCGCAGGTTTTCCGATGGCGAGGAGGGACGTACCTTTTTTAGATGTGGAAGTCTAGGGCAACCTAGCTTGGGATGATACCTAACCACATCGGACTTACTTTGTTTTCATATTTCGTTAATCTACTCACCTTGGATATGCATACAAACTTTGAGGAGCATCGAGGTGTGATAATTTTTAGACTGATTTATCTTTTTGGGTTTGTGGCGCCATCGCGACCTCTTGGGATGTGGAAGTCAAGGTTGAGCATGCCAACCTTGCTTGGGTTCGAACCCAACCACATCGAAGTCTGAGTCCTTGTGCTTCAGGGAACTAACATATGTATATCTTAGCAATATTTGTGGAAAGTCTCGTACGCTAGAACGCACGGGAAGCCCTTGGCTGTTTGGCATGTATTGGGTTTGGGTCCATTCGAGCCCAAACCCAATAAATCTGCCAAAGAAATAAACTGATCATTTCGCGAACAATGCATCCCAGTCCTTGAGCTTCAGGAAACTTAAAGAGATATATCTCGAGAATATTTGTGGAAAGTCTCGTGCGCTAGAACGCACGAGGGGAAGCCCTTGGCTGTTTGGCATGTATTGGGTTTGGGTACATTCGAGCCCAAACCCAATAAATCTGCCAAAGAAATAAACTGTTCGTTTCGGGCACAGTGTATGCCAGTCCTTGAGCTTCAGGGAACTTAAATGTATATATCTCGACAATATTCGTGGAATATCTCGTGTGCTAGAACGCACGGGAAGCCCTTGGCTGTTTGGAATATATTGGGTTTGGTGGCAGATATATAGTTTGGCAGTAATATATATTTAGCTAGAGAGATAAACCCTGAGTTAAGGGTTGCGATATCAGAACGGCAAAGACTCCCTTGATAAAAAAAGAGATAACATAAATACCTAACGGGTGTTTCCCGTCTACTGGTGACGGTCACCCAGCCTACTATAGGAAGTGACATGTGACAGTTTCGGGTGTCACAGTGTCAAATCCAGCACACCACCTAGGGTGGTGACCGGAGTTAGTAGTGAAACGAAGCAACAAACTCCCTACATACTCAACTTCAGGAGGAAACTGTAGCACAGCTGGGGGCCTGTACTCTTGGTCAGGGCGGTCCCAGCTCACAGCAAAGATTGCCAGATATAGCTGTTAAGTGCTAAAACCCTAAACACAGCTCAAATTCAGAGAGCTCTTCCGCACATCTAGAAAGCTAATCACTAGCCATTCTCTAGGCAGGCACGGTGTAAGTAATCTTCAGCCACTAGAGGTCCCCGGAACTGGCCGGCCAGCCCGGAGCAGCGTGAGGGTGCAGTAGTTGCCGGCCTCCGGGGCCGGTGGTAAATCATGCGTAGACGAAATTAAGGAATTCTCGATCACAGCCGCGGAGTCCCCAGAGCTCGGCGCCTCGTCCTCAAACGAGTACGGTCTACGGTGGCGGTGAGTAAGTCGGTGAAAAGGGAATCGGCGGATCGGGATCCACGAGCTCTGGCGGTAGCGGGAGAAAGCCGTGGGAGCGGAATCCATGTCGTAGCGCCCGATACCGCGCCTGTCTCCGCGGCGGAATAGCATCCGGCCTCGCACCACCCACCGCGTCGCCAAGATCGCCATGAAACAGCGCAGGCGGTGAAGTTCCCGCAGTTGGGACTGCCGAGGCAGTCCACGCAGCACCACCGACCGGTGGAGCCGCGCATGCGCGTGCATCGGCACCACCGACACCGGAAGCGGCGTGTGGTGCGGCGGTAGCACAAATTACGAAGAGCGCACATACCAAAGAGGAAGTGAGGAGAGACCTCCCCAAGCCGGGAATGCCCCTGCCACAGCCGTACCGTGGCTGCGGCAGCGCAACCGAGGCATCCTCGTCGTCGTCGTCGCTCGTGGCGTAGGTTGCGGGCTCGTAGCCCATCACACTCTCCGTCGCCCCGACCGCGGAGAGCAAGTTCATGCTCACGGGCGGCCCGTCGGGCGCCCCCAATGCAATCCCCGTGCTCTCAATGAAGTCGGCAAAGGTGCGGGTGACGGGAGGGCAAAAGGGGTTAGGCGGACCGGTCCACTCCGCGTCGGATTCAACCGACGCGGGTCCCGGGGAGTGCGTGGCCGGCTCTGACACCACCGGTACGTCGGCGGTGAAAGTGTTGACGCTGAAAGTCGATGCCCCAGCCGTGCGTGCCAACTCCGAGAACTCAGCGACGGCGGACACGAGGGCCTCACCGTCCTCCTCGCAGAACGAGCACGCGGAGAGGTCGGCGAAGATGTCCGGCTTCCCGCACGCGAGCATGCAGAGGGCGTCAAACTCTTCGGCGTCGTCGTGGTCGATGGCATGTTGAAACTTCGCGGCCAACACCGAGTTCTCGGCCTCCTCAGCGAAAGTGTAGGCCGAAAGGCCGGTCCGGCCCCCGTTCGGGCAGTCCCGATGCCAATGCCGCGCCTTGCCCTTCGCGCACACCTGGTTTTGACAATACGGCACGGTCGCACCGGTGTCGCGGTGAAAGGCGACCTTCTTCGAGATGGATTGTGACCAATTTCCCCCCTTGGGTAGGGGCGAGGCTGCAAAGCGGGTCTTGGGCCGTCGGTCCGGTTTGTCCGCGCGGGGAGTGAATCCCCGCGGGGATGGCTCGGATTCGGCGGAGGCGACAAATGCGGCGAGTTGCCGTTTCAAGTCGAGCACCATTGTCCTCAAATCCGCAAGCTCATCGGGCGCACCGGGGCCATCGCCGGTCCTCTCCATGAAATGCGTACCGTGAGTGTACCGGTGTGCGGACGCCGTGGCGGTGCCCGCCCGCACGTGCTCGGCATAGCATTCACGCACCCATTGCTGAATCGTGAGGAGGTCATGAGCGGCTCATTGATCGTGGAGGAGTAATCGGGACACCACCGGCTGGTAGAAGGTGGTGTCGAGCGCCTTGATGAACAGCGCCTTCACGTCCTCGTCCAGTAGTGTGGCCCGCGTCCTCGCAGCCTTCAGAGCGGCGTTGAAGTCTCCGATTTTGTCATGCGGGTCCACGCCCGCAGAGATGCGGAGGCCCAACATGTCCGCTTGACCCTGAAAGGGGTCACCCGCTGGGATCATCCGTCGGGCGAACTCGAGAAGGACGCGCTTACCGTCAGCCGGGAACCTGGAGTGGGACGAATCCATCCAGTCCGCCGCGGGCGACATGGGGTCGACCATCAGCTCGAGTGTGGAGTACAACAAATTGTTGGCCTCCACGCGGATGGCCAGGGTCGCGTCGTCGAGCACGAAAAGCGGAGCAAACCCAAGGTCCTCGGTCACGAAGGCCGTCTGCAGCGCAGAGACCATCTTCGCGAAGAGTGCCGACGCGTGGCACTCCGTCCCGGAAAATCTGCCATCCTTGTTCTCGAACAACTTCTGACGGACGGACTTGGCGATTTTCATGTCAAAGTGCTCCCTCTGTATGGTACGCACTGAAGCCAGGAACGCAGCTCCTGCCGAATTAGCAGCCGGCTGTGCTGCCGGCGGTGTCGCTGGAGTGTTCGCATGTCTGGCAGCAACGGAATCAAAAATTGTGGACAACGCACGTCGGCGATTCGCCATGCTAGCGGTGGATCTAGTGGAAGCAACCATGATGAGATAGACTGGAGGGACGGAGTGAGGCAATGAGACGTGAAAGTGCGGAAGTCGGGGGCGGCCAAGAAATGCGGTGGGTCGCCGATACAGCTGCTGTGAGAGATCAGGAATTCCGGGAAGTCGTGTGGTAAAGGCGGCCGATACGTAACGGTGTGGTAACCAACCAGAAGACGTAAACCAGTCCAACGTTAAGTCCCGTAGAAAAAATGTTCTCAAAGGCCTACAGCGCGCCGTAAATCAACCCACAAAATTTAGGCCATACCCGTGACCGCCGGCACTCTCACGCGCGGAGCGCCTCACTCCATCCCAGGCGTCCGAGCTTAGCCACTCATAGTGGCAATCCCGCAGTGGCTAAATAAAGCGCAAGTGGGGCCAAACCTGGCAGATATATAGTTTGGCAGTAATATATCTTTAGCTAGAGAGATAAACCCTGAGTTAAGGGTTGCGATATCAGAACGGTAAAGACTCCCTTGATAAAAAAAGAAGAAGAGATAACATAAATACCTAACGGGTGTTTCCCGTGACGGTCACCCAGCCTACTATAGGAAGTGACATGTGACAGTTTCGGGTGTCACAGTGTCAAATCCAGCATTTGGGTACATTCGAGCCCAAACCCAATAAATCTGCCAAGGAAATAAACTGTTTGTTTCGCAAACAATGTATCTCAGTCCTTGTGCTTTAGGGAACTTGAAGATATATATCTTGGCAAAATATCAGCGTAGTTTCGTTTGCTAGGAAGCACGGGAAGACCTTGACTGTTTGGCATTTGTTGGTTTGGGTACATGAAAACCCAAACCCAAAAAGCTCTTTGTCATGAAGTGACCTTCTCGTGCATACTTGACGACAATCCTTGCGCGCAAGATGGTGAACTAATATTACTCTCAGCAAATTTAGTGCAAAGTTTCGTGCGCTAAACAGAGGACTTCGATGTGGTTGGGTTCGAACCAAGCAAGGTTGGCAAGCTCAACCTTGACTTCCACACCCCAAGAGGTCGCGATGACGCCATAAACCCAAAAAGATAAATCAGTCTCTAACTTATCACACCTCGATGCTCCTCAGACTTTGTATGCATATTCAAAGTGAGTTGAATAAAACGTGAGAACAAGGTGAGTCCGATGTGGTTGGGTGTGATCCCAAGCTAGGTTGCCCTAGACTTCCACACCTCAAGAAAGCGCGTGCTGAGATTCAGTAGTTCAGTACCACGTATGACGTATGACAGTGACAGTGACAGTACAGTGACTTCCTACCTGTACTCAGTAGTTCGACTTCGGTAGCTTAGTTAGACTGTGACACGCGATATGATTGCCTAGTGACGGCCTCAGAGCTTAGATAGCCTGAGAGTCGTGTATTCATTTCTATCTTTGAGATACCCGATTTGCCTCGCTCAAACCCTACGGCGTTCAGCGTTTTCACTGTGTCACTAGGACATTCTAGTAGGCTATAGGCCCACCACTTGCCTAAAGTGGTTTTGATTCAAAGCCACTAAATGGCTGGCTAAAGCTGTAGAGGGGCGAGCGTGGCTGAGTAGGTAGAATGTTGCGGGGCGCCGCGTTTTCGCGGTGCAACTGACTGCGTAGATGATGAGGTAAGCGCGACGAGTGGCGGAGGAGAGTATGGAGGAGAAGGGTCAGAGAGCGCTGGGGCCCCCGACTGTATGCAGCATCGCGCAGAGTATGGCACCTAGTGGCTCGCGACACGTTAACAATAATGGGCCATGACAGCGGATTCGACAAGCGCAAGGACCTCGACCCCCCAACTCTTACTTTCCGCCCACCCCCGCCGCTCCGCATTTTTACTCGTGACTCTATGCTTCTTTACCCGTGTCATTTTACCTTAATTCGCCACGCTTGCCGCTTGTTCGTGTTTATTGAGCGCATTTACGGATCTTGCGGTTGAGTTGACCGTTTTTAGACGCTTGGCATTTACGGAGTTTTGGCTTCCAGACATTTTCCTTTGGGGTATATTTTTACTTCGCCAAACCCGGCCGTGTCACCGAGTTTCGTGAGCATCGGAGCAGATTTTGAATTTATTTCAGATTTGGCCCCTTCCTTGAAGGGGGCTAAGCCTTATTATTAGGGTTTCATCGCGCCGGTGCTCCACCTACGGCCGCTATGACCACCGTGGATTCTTCGGATGGATTTACCACGCCGGTCCCGGCTGGGATCGACACGCGGAGAGCTCTCCCCTTCTCCGACGGCCCTGAGGCTCCTATCCCTCCTACGCCTGTGAAGGCTCGCCCGCTTGCGGGTGATGACACTGGAGGTGCTGCGGTTCTCAGGGAGTTCATTGAGGACTGCAAAATCATTCTCTGGGAGCCGGGTCACCGCACTGGCATCATCCAGCAAGTGCGTGACCAGTGCCGGCCAACGCACATCAAGGCCTCGGAGTGGGTGTTTGACATCGACAAAATTAAAGGCCAAGTGCCTCGTGAAGAGGCCTTGGACCGCTTCACGCGAGCGGTAAAAACCCAGCTAACAGACTACAATCTTCAGTTCGCTGCGGTATTTCACCCTACCGATCTTTCTGCACGTGTACTCCCTGAGGCATCTAGGATTCTCTTTCGCATTCTCACCGCGTTGGTGAGAGGATCTTGCCTGCGGCTTATCGAGGAGTCCGCTGCGGTGTCCGAGGAGGATGAACGCCGCGCGTGGCTTGTTATCTGCCGCGCTGTGGCCAGGCGACGCAGGCCGTGGGTCTCCCATGGCTATTTGTTCGAGACCGCACCGGCTATCGAGCTGCTGGAGGGTGTGGACCCTGAGCCCTACATCAAGGGTTTCATGCAGCACCACACCGCTATTCGGTCCGAGCTCAGGCCTGGCATCGAGCCTGACGATGTGTGGGGTGTGGGGTTCGCCCTGGACCTTCTCACCCTCCGTATGTGCCCCACATACTATAAGGACTTGCTGTAGGAGTGGAGTTCTAAGACGGCAGAGGGCAGGGAGAAGCGGGCGCTCGGCATCCAGCAGTACACGCTGGCGGTGAAGGCATTTCACCAGCAGCGGACAGAGGAGGCGAAGCTGCTTAAAGAAAAGAAGAAGAAGGATGGGGTATCCGCATTGGCGGCCTCACTCCTCTCTGGGGAGTCCCCTTCTGCCGCCCTTATGGCCCGTGTGGGTATCCCGCAGGCTCGTATTGTGGGTGGCCGCAGGCGTGACGAGCCCAGACACCCGCCACAGCCTCGGGATGCTCAGCCGCGGACGTCCGGGCAGGGTGCTCACCGGTCTGGGGGCGACAGGGGTGCAGCTCCCCGCGCCAGACAGGGCCGCGGCGGGAAGAATCGGCAACAGAACATGAAGGGGCACAGGAAGGGCTCTCACCCTTCCCCGCATGCCCCTCCACCGCGGGCTCCGAGGCCACAGCAGCCTGCACCCGGTGGCTCACCGACTGCCTTGCGGGTGACCCGTGATGCACAGGGCCGCCACACGGTTCAGTGTTGGGACTGCGGCGGCCCTCACTTCCGCCGTGATTGCCCTGGAGGTGTACAGAGTGCGCACATGGCGGGGTTTCACCCCGAGGGGACACCGATTGCAGACATCCTGGCAGAGCTGGATGAGGCTTTCCTCGATCCGGAGGAGGAGGTGTATGAGTCATGCCTGTACACTTACTCATTGGAGCTCGGAGAGGCACCGCTTGGCCTTCCCGCGGCCCAGGCGGCTGCCGTGGTGCCGCACTCTGCCGTTGACAGTGGGGAGCCTTGGACTGAGTCGGAGTGGGCTATTTGGGATTCATGTGGCCGCTCGGAGGAGCAGTACTACGACGCTGTCAACCGCTTCAACTCGTACCAGGACCCTGACGATGGGGACTGCCCCGACGGTGAGGACACGCCTGCTCAGCTCCACATTGCTGTGCACCAGCCTCCGGACACGGCCATGTCACTACAGTACAACACTTCAGTGTTGAGCCGCAGCAGCCGGCTGTGCCGGCAGCCGACGTACAGATCACAACAACCAACACCGAATTCCCTGGAGCTGTACAGCTGGTGAGCACGGCGCCGCTATCCCGGCCCAGAGGTCCGGGTGGCCCGGGCCGCAGGCCCTATGGGGCTGGTCACTTCCTCTACATGAGTTTGCTATGCATTATTGCATTCTCTGGCACGGCAGATGCGGTGCAGTCTGGTGGTGCCTCCGGTGCTGTGCTGGAGATGCACCCACGGGCTCTGGCACTTTGGCATGCTGTCACCTGGGGTCTGGCTATCTCGGCTTGTCTTCCTGCCGTTAGTGCCAGGACTCCCGTGCGCACCTGGAGGCGCCTTGTGAACCGGCAGTCTCCGGCGGGCAGGTCCCGACCTCCAACAACCCGGCCTCCGGAGGGTGAGCCCCGTGCCTTCCGACACTCCTCACCAGCCTGGGCTGCTATTCTGGTTATCCGTGGCCTGGCCTTATGTACCTCGGCACTATTGTTTGGGTACTCTCTGGGTCTGCGGCAGTCAGTCAGTCAGTCAGTCAGTCAGCTTACCCCACCAGCAGGGGGGTCCGTCGGCCGTTCTGCTGGTCAGCTTTTCTCAGCTGATGGACTGGCTACCGGTGATACCGGCTTATGTCTGGTCTCTGGTTATGCTGTTGGTACTTATGCTTCTGTGGAGCTTGGTGTACTGTCTGGTCAGCTTGGGTCAGTTACAGTGGTCTACCCTTTGGTACCCGCTGGTTATACTGGTATTCTGGTTTATGGCAGTGCGGAGTGAGTTCCTTTGTATGTACCCGACGAGGAGTGGGCTGCTTCTGGATTCAGTTCTCTGGCCAGTACTGTCCCTGCACCCGTCCGGGTTGACAGGGGCATTGTGTGTGACTCTGGAGCCACATGTGTCATGTGCGGGGACCTGTCGGCCTGCACCGACGTGGACTACTCCCGTACGGTGGCCTTCACCATGGGCACGGCTGGGGCTCACAGGACAGATGCTACTGTGACGTTCCATCTGTATGGGGTCTGTATCCAGGACGGAGCCATCGACCACTTCGTTCTCCCAAACTCACACTATAAAGCAGGCTGCCGCACTCTCCTGTCTTCTCGGGTCATACTATCCCTCGGCTTCGGATCACCTGACCTTGTGTCCCTCACGTACACCCACCTGCCTACTGGCCGTGTCTATCGGATCATTGACTGTGCTAGGAGGCAAGCACAAGAGCAAGAAAAACGGCTAAGTACAAAACGCAAGAGTACTCAGTACGGAGTACAGTAGGACCGATCAGAATGATGTTGATGTGAGGTGCCTAGCCTGTTGTACGGAGTACTCAGTACAGTTGAGTTATGGAAAGAGTTCCTGAATGTATAATAAGAACTCTAAGTGTAACCAGTTTCGGGGATGAGAACTGAACTGAGAATTGTAACATAAAAAGTAAAGAGCCGTAACTGCTGTATATTGTGTATTGAAAGCATGCACTGAAAGCAAAAGCATAACTAGAAGGATTTACGAAACCGAAGTCCGATAGTTGACCAATCGTAACCATACCTCGTGCGGTCGTTTAATAAGTGTAGATAGAATAAGTCCGAAACCGTAAAGAAGAGAAAAGCAAGAGTGGAGACTCCTACAAAATGGTAATTAGTCCGTGTTTTCACGTTGCTTCCCTGTTTTTTTTGCGCGAATTCTGATCAACACCACCTTGCCTCGCGTGATTAGCTAGCGTAGACCCTTTCTACGAAATCGAGAATGGCTGTTCTTTTGCTTGCGTTGCGCGGCGGTGTGTGGGTTTGAGGGTTCCAGGTACTCTTGGGACCGCGTTGGCGTAGAGGAATCTAGCCCAGCGACAATCTTTTGAGGTGCGCGCTTGCCTTCGCGAATTGCCTTGCCCCCTTGATGGTTTCTTGAAGTCTAGATCTTGTCGCTTGGGGTGGTGTTCGCGTCGGTGGGTGTGTGTTTGGTGGTTTCAGGTGCCCCTGAAGCCAAGACCGTCGTGAATTTCTTTTCGCACGGTAAGTTGCGTGAGAGCACTCACGTGGCGACCCTTGATTGCGCATGCATAACGCATATGTGGCACGAGCGGTTTGGTTCTAGGATTTAGGCCTCAGGCTTCGGAGATTTAGGAATCGCGTGGATTTTTTGGCAAAACCGACCCTTCGCGGCGGGAGCGCTGCGCAATTTTTTACAAATTGTGCGGTCTTTGCTAAAATGTCCTCGTGTTTCTAGATCGCGGATGTCCTAGGTGTTGTGCCCTCTAGGCTCGGGAATTGCCGCGCTTCGGCCGGTTTGGCCACTCGTGCTCGTGCACGAGTGGTAAATTCCTGAGTGCGGCGGGTGCTACTACTTTGCAATTGCATATATTAGTGCCTCCACACACGATTAGTATAGCTTCGTCATGTGCTCGAGGGATTAACAACCTCCTCGTGTACGGCGGGAGTTTGCGGTCGAACCGCACACTTCCCTGGCACTGATTGATTTGGGATGGCGCGAGATCTTGGCCGGGGCGTTAGGATGGCGCGAGATCTTGGCCGGGGCGTTAGGAGTTAAAGTCGGCTATGGCGCACGGCGGTGGTGAGCACCTGGCTCAAGTGGCTACGTGCCGCGCGGCGCATATGGCTCGACGGCGGGCTTGGGATCGGGCGGCGTGGTTCATTCTGCGGCTTCAGGTGTTGCGGGATGTCCGTGTCGGGCGCGATCGTTGCGTGGTTTGGCTTAGGGGTCAGGAGATGCGGGATCGGGCGGCGAGAGTTAGTTTTGGTCCAGTCGGTCCGTCCAGTCCGTCCAGTCCGTCGGTAAATCCGAGTTTGATTGAATTTGGATTGAACCAGATGTTCTTAACATTCTAAGATTTCGCAAATTAGGGCTCCCATACTTAAGCCCATACTTAAGGAGTGTAACGCGTCGGTCCGCGTCGACGCCTGCGTTTTCACATACTTAAGAAAATTTAATTTTTTTCTTCATACTTAAGGAATATACACTGACTCCCCCCTCCCCACCTAACCAGGGACTCAGGGGGTATAACCCAGTCGCATGCGAGTGTCAAACGTGCATCAGAGAGACGAACCCAACGACAGAGGTTGACAATCGTATACGATTGTCACACGTGGGTCAGGCAGTAACCCTGTGATTTTTTGTTTCATATTTTTGGGGCATTCACACAGAGCTTGACAATCGTATACGATTGTCAAACGTGAGTCAGGCAGTAACCCTGTGATTTTTTGTTTCATATTTTTTGGGCATTCACGGATGATGCCATGCGCGACAGTCACAGTGATGTGTAGATCATTACACTCACCCCGTGTCTATATAGAGTATTCCTTTCATTATAAAAATCATTTTTCATGGTACCTTAGCATACCATGCCTACGTTTTTCGGTCTATACCGGCTATATATGAATTATTAATGAACACGCGATACACAATTCTTGTGCTAGGAGGCAAGCACAAGAGCAAGAAAAACGGCTAAGTATAAAACGCAAGAGTACTCAGTACGGAGTACAGTAGGACCGATCAGAATGATGTTGATGTGAGGTGCCTAGCCTGTTGTACGGAGTACTCAGTACAGTTGAGTTATGGAAAGAGTTCCTGAATTTATAAGAACTCTAAGTGTAACCCGTTTCGGGGATGAGAACTGAACTGAAAAGTATAACATAAAAGTAAAAAGCCGTAACTGCTGTATATTGTGTATTGAAAGCATGCACTGAAAGCAAAAGCATAACTATATAGATTTACGAAACCGAAGTCTTATAGTTGACCAAGCGTAATCATACCTCGTGCGGTCGTTTAATAAGTGTAGATAGAATAAGTCCGAAACCGTAAAGAAGAGAAGAAGCAAGAGTGTAGACTCCTACAAAATGGTAATTAGTTCGTGTTTTCACGTTGCTTCCCTGTCTTTTTAGCGCGAATTCTGATCATACCCGCCCCGCCTTGCGCGACTAGCTAGCGAAGTGCGACACTACGAAATCGAGAATGCCTGTGCTTTCGTTCTTGTTGCGCGGTGGTGTGTGGGTTTGAGGGTTCCAGGTCGCTTGGAGCCGCGTCGGTGTGGAGGAATCTAGCCCGACGACAATCTTTTGAGGTGCGCGCGTT
>LGRX02007471.1:0-10471 GCA_001247695.2 Cymbomonas tetramitiformis
AGACCGCGACCTGGAGGGTGGGTGGTATTTTGGTCCTGATCCTCTTCCTCAGCCTGCACCACCTCGTACGAGACCTATCCGGCCCAATAAGCAGCGCGTACCTTTGCATCACCCAGTGCGAGCAGTCATCTGTGCACATCTGCGACGCGATGGTCAAGTAATGTGGAACCAGGACAGCCAGCTGACTGCCGTTCGGGACAAAGAAGGAACGCTGCTATTGGTGTTCTGGGCATTGCTGAAGGGACAGCGAGTGCGCGTGCTGGTGGATTCTGGCGCCTCAGACGAATTCATCTCCAGTGAGTGCGTCAAGAGATTGAACCTCACGGTTCGCGCTAATGGAACGCCGTTGAACGTTACCCTCGCGGATGGGTCAGTGCAGACCTCTGCGCAAGTTGCTTACGGCAAGCTGACCGCGGAGACTTCCGAAGGAACGTACTCGGAGGTCATCAAGATGCGAGTACTTCCTCTGGGCATCAAAGTGGACATTGTACTTGGAGGAAGGTGGTTGAGACACCTCTCGCCGGTCACTTTGGACTATGATGGGTGGGGATCAGTCAAGTTTCGTCATCATGGCAAATCCGTGCGGATACTGGGATGTTCGCCAGGGCGTAGCTCCACGCGAAAAGGCGAGAGAACCGCGATGGCTCTGGAGCCGATGGTGATGTTATCAGCAGCCCAAGCGAGCAAGGAGATCAAAGCCTATCGGCGCAGATACGCTGGAACGGACAGCGCCGCGACACCACACGACATCTTAGTGACCTATGCGCGACACCTTTGGTAGGGACTTCTATGTTATCAGCGGTGGCCATCATTGAGAATTTGGAGGACCCGTCCATCTCCCCAGAATGGAGAAAGAAGTTTCAACAGCTGACCGAGTCCTTTTCGCCCCGAGTTATTCGCGAAGCGCTGCCAAACTTTGACGCCCTGCGAAAAGACGAAGTGGCCCATAGAACTTCTCACGCTCGGCACGCGCTTGGTTAAGGTGCACCTCTCGCATTTTGTCGTATGGACCTGGAAAAAAAAAACGTTTTAATATACAAACTTCTAAAACAACGTAAAACAAATGCAAATACTATATTTTTCAGAATTTAGCTTACCGTGCTGGGTTTTAGGTGTGTCCTCCTTCAAGAGTTTGATCGAAGCACATACACTGCACTGCGAAAAACGCTTGCACTTCGGAACTTTGAGCCAAGATTTGAACTCGTCTTTCCAGATTTCGTAGAAGTACGGCAAGGAGACTTCCGGTTGGATTTGCGGTCGTGAATAGATAACGAATCGAGATAGTCCTCCCAAATCTCTTCTCTTGTCTTCCCCGACGGGAGATGCGTCTCAGGTTTATCAGCCTGATGTTCGCCCTGTTCAGCCGCATATTTATTCACGAAGGCAACGACATTTGATTTTTTGTTGGACAAACGCCGATTTGCCTCGCTGCCAGTCAGCCCGTGAATGAAATTTGTTCTTCCAGAGAGAACACGCTCGCGTACGTCGCAGAAATAGCCTTGGCTTATTTTGTAAACCTTCTGGTAGAAGGCCGAGCACACCTGTAAATATACAAGCAAAGAGAATTTCTTTAAAAAAATACACTTTTGGGGAATTCTATAAAAAAAGAAGGAAAACTGCTCATTAGCTTAATGAGCAATTTAGGCAAGCTTTCAGAAAATATGCACAAACATATCTACTTTTGGGAAATTCTATAAAAAAGAAGAAAAACTGCTCGTTAAATTAATGAGCAGTTTATGCAAACTTTCAGGAATACGCACAAACATATCTACTTTTTGGAAATTCTATAAAAAAGTAGGAAAACTGCTCATTAGCTTAATGAGCAGTTTAGGCAAACTTTCAGGAATATGCACAAACATTTATACTTTTGGGCAATCCTATAAAAAAGAAGTAAAACTGCTCATTAGCTTAATGAGCAGTTTTGGCAAACTTTCAGGAATATGCACACACATTTATACTTTTGGAAATTCTATAAAAAAGAAGGAATACTGCTCATTAGCTTAATGAGCAGTTTAGGCAAACTTTCAGGAATATGCACACACATTTATACTTTTGGGGAATTTTATAAAAAAGAAGGAATACTGCTCATTAGCTTAATGAGCAGTTTAGGCAAACTTTCAGGAATATGCACACACATTTATACTTTTGGGGAATTCTATAAAAAAGAAGGAAAACTGCTCATTAGCTTAATGAGCAGTTTAGGCAAACTTTCAGGAATATGCACGAACATTTATACTTTTGGGGAATTCTATAAAAAAGAAGGAATACTGCTCATTAGCTTAATGAGCAGTTTAGGCAAACTTTCAGGAATATGCACACACATTTACACTTTTCGGAAATTCTATAAAAAAGAAGGAATACTGCTCATTAGCTTAATGAGCAGTTTAGGCAAACTTTCAGGAATATGCACACACGTTTATACTTTTGGGGAATTCTATAAAAACGAAGGAATACTGCTCATTAGCTTAATGAGCAGTTTAGGCAAACTCACCGGTCTGTCACATATGAAGAACTTAAATATATATGAATCCGGAGTCACAAGTTCTGGTGCCGCTCTTCATAAGATCTGTTACCATCCATTCTTTACGATCTTTTTGAGACAAGCCCCAAAACATTTTGCGTTGTGCTGTTAAAGCTGAAATGTGAAACATCATTGAGCAAACCGTTTTGCATTTGCACCGAAAAACTGCAATACTATCTATGTCAGACTGTGAAAGGTTTCGTTCTTTGATCGACATTTGCTTGTTTTCTATTGTTTTTCTTTTTGTTGATGTGTAAACTGCTCGCTCTTTACCGACCTTAGTTGATTTCCCATTCAGCACACTTTCACTCTTTTCGTCACCCACGGAGTGCGAAGTAAAGCTTGCTTCAAGGCTTTGCGTTATCTCATTGAAGTCAACACTTGTGATCTTTCGTGAACTAGACCCTTGCGTGTTTATTGTGTGATCGGAGTCCGATGAGCGCTGAGTCGCGCGAGAGTCGCTAGGCTTTTGCAAGTTTGCAGTCATTGGAGTTTTTGCGCTTTTCGAGTGCATTGGCGTTGCTGGAATCTGTATAGGGAGCCCTGACTGGGAGTCCCTATGACAGACCCCTAGGCCAACACTGGACTGCTGACTGATCTGTAGGCTCGTGCTGTGACACACGCTGTGTCACAGGTAGGCTAGACTCCGTTACCGTTTCGAGACCGTTCGGGGTATATCTAGCTTAGGGTTTATATTATTAAGAGAGTTTATCCACACACAGTTCGAGACCCTCTGATATCTAGTGAACTAGGATATTCCGGTAGGTCGTGGCCCCATCCACGCTATATTCCACATTGCTTTTGGCCATGATTGGCTAAAACAGCCGCTTTGGTAGGTGGTGCGCACCGTCGCGTTTGGGTGCGCGTGGGAAATTTGGGATGAGCAGCTTTTGAGTATTTGATCGGCGGCTATGGGGGTTCGACCTGGATCGGACTTTGTCGACGCAATGTCCTTGTACGGTTTTCTCTTTGCCTTGATCCAGCAATCTTCCGTTTCTTGGGCTGGTGACTGCAGCACCTTCGACCTCGACTTCGTCTTCCAGTGCCCCTCGCTGCCATGGTTTTACCACTCTTCGCGTGGCTGTGTACTCGCATTCTCCCCACGCCGCTACCCTTACGCGCCCCAGCGTACCACCTCCCATCAGGCTCTCTACGTGATGGTTTCTACGAGATCCAAAAGGTCCCTTATGAGGGACTCCGACATCGATGCCTCTCTAAGGCTGACCGACGCGGTGCGCAACACGCCGACGGTCAAAACCCCGACTTTTGCGTATCCCGCACCTACTTCCAACGAGGACGCCGACGTTGCCACCAGGATGTATTTGCAGGAGCAGTCCAAGCTCGTTGACGAGATCTACAAGCAGCGGCTGCATCGGTCTTGGGCCAAGGGTATCCGCGAGGATATCCTTGGGGACAAGAAGCATTATTTCAGCGGCACGGCTGACGCGAACCTACTCTCCGACATGGTGGTGCAGCTTCGTACAGAGTTCGCGTCTGCTGGACTGGAGCTGGCCTCGTTCGATCTGGACGAGCCTATGGCTCTGGTGGTGAGCAAGGTCAACGGCTTGCTCTACGACGTGCTCCAGCTGGTCATCGAGAAACACAGCAACGCCCACGTCTGGCTTACGGGGGCGGACGCGTCTGCTGACTGAGATGGACGGCGTGCTCTGGTGGACATCATCAAGCGCTGCGTGCCGGTGGCGTTGCGGGAGTCTTTCCAGCAAGAGCATGCGGCTCTCAGCTATCCCGCCAACGTTGACCCCCAACCCGTTCTGGCACGGGAGCAGCGTTTGGTGCGGGACAACAAGGCAGCTGACTGGACGCCCACCGAAGCCACCAGGAAGCTCAGCTTGTACACCCGGCTTGACCCGGTGTTCTACGCCGCGGTTAAGGTGCGTTATCCCATGGTAGCCGATCTTGCGGCGGTTCCCCTCAGTGCCCTTCGCTCTCTGGTGGTTGAGATTTACCAGGCATGGGCGGCGACGGAGGCCGGGAAGGCTGCCCTGGCCAGCCCCTCTTCTTGTGGCGCGTCGGCTTTGCTCTCCAGCGACGAGCACCAGGTGCTCCTCGGCAAGATCCAGGAGTTGACTGAGCTGGTGCAGCGGCAGTGCAGGGCGGCTCAGCCGGTGGTGCAGCGGCAGCGGGATCCGCCGCAGCGGCAGCACGGACAGCGGCCGCCGCAGGGACGCCAGCCGCAGCGGCAGGGGCAGCCCCAGCGGGGCTTTCGCATGGGTGTGAACAACCCGCCCGCCGTAGGCTTCGATCGCGACGAGCAGCGGGCGAAACCGCTCTGCATTCGCTGCAAGAAATCCGGTAAGGAGCTTTATCACTTCTACCGCGACTGCCCTCTTGGCGGTCGCCAACATTCCCCTGGCACGGCCGCAGCTTTCTGCGTTCCCATCGACGACGAGGATGCGGAGGGCGTGCACGCCCTCGCCATGTGTGCCGTGTTCCAGGAGGCAGCGGATGAGGGGGCGGACGCCTTTGCCCGTGCGGCGACGGCGTACGGCCCGCCAGCGGTGCTTTGCGGGGGCGTTGTAGGGGGCATTGACGTGTCCGCCTACGGCTTCTCCGTGGACGCGGTGCCACCAGTGACGGGGACGCCCAGTGAGGACATCCTCCAACGGCTGGACGACCTCGCGGCGGAGGTCAACGCGGCCGTTGAGCCTAAGGTACATTACACTCACGCCTCCTTCCTGCCGTCTGGGGGCGTTGACACGCAGGCTTCGGCTCTGGTGTGTGACCCTGCCGAGGCAGGTGACACACCGGAGAAGCAGGTTCCGGCAGGTGGTGCGGCGGCATCGGCATCCGCCGTGCCGGCCCCTGCTATGCCTATCCTGGAGGACGAGGAGGAGCTCCTGAAGCTCTACGGCTACGGCGAGCCCGTGTCCCTTCAATCGGCACGGGTGACCACTACGGCGAACACGGACGGTGAGTTCAAGGGCATTGTGGAGAATGTCAACCATGCCGCGGTTGCGCCGGTCGACCTGACTGGCTACGACACGGATGACTACGAGGACCTCCTCGATGGTAGCTTCAGGCTGAGACCGCAGGCTGTCTTGGCGGATCACGCGCGCCAGCCGCGGGCTCCTGCCATTTCGGCGAATCATGCGTCGGAGCCCGCAGCCCACGCACCTCCCTCTGGTGGTGCCCTTGGGGATTGGCGTGACGGTGCTCACCGCACCTCTGGTTGCGGCAAGCCACCATGGGGCTTCCCCGCTCAGCCGGGTATGTGGGGGATGCCCTTCCTTCTTTCCTTCATTCTCTTGATTTCAGTCATGGGAGTGGGAGCTGCCACCTTCACGGTGGCCAACGAAACCGACCTTCTGCAGGTGTCGGATGAGGAGGCACCGCTTGTTACGGTGCCGTGTGCTATTCCACCTCGTCTCCACCGGCGGGAGCAGAGGCGGCAGGGCCTCTATATGGCTCCGGTGCCGTGGCATCCCGGGCCGCCGCCGCCTGCCGTGTTATTTGAGGACGGTCCTCCGCTGTCGCCGGCATCGTCTTCAGATGACGAGGCCCCACCGTCGGGCAGCACTTGGCAGCACCCCGGTGCGGTGCAGCCTCCCGTGATCGACGAATCAACAACACCGACTCCGTCAAATTCTCTGGCGAATGATTTTTCAGTGATCGACACCTTACACTTTGGCCGCCCCGTATTGCTCCGCCGTGCTACTGCGGGCTACTACGGTGAACGATGTGGTGAAGGTGCTCCTCTGAACTTTGACCCCGAGTAGATCTCCTTCTGGCTCTGGCAGTGCACCACTTTCTGGTGGTGTACTGAGATGTACTTTGACCTCAACACGGTCTTCAACCTGGTTTGATTTACTTTGACACCTTTATATTCTTCAATCTGACTTGCTGGTGCAGACTTTTTCAGTAGCTTAGCAGGACACTCAATTGCCTGTATGCTTTTGCTCTTGTACTAGCTAGAGGGTTCCAATTTGTGTATCAGAATGGCACAGTTGGATTAGCAGTTAGGACCTGTCACCCTAGCTTCTGCCCTAGCAACTTACACTTCTGACTCTCCTAGCCAGTCACCACCCACAGTGCTGGGGTGGTGTGCTGGAATCTGTATAGGGAGCCCTGACTGGGAGTCCCTATGACTGACCCCTAGGCCAACACTGGACTGCTGACTGATCTGTAGGCTCGTGCTGTGACACACGTTGTGTCACAGGTAGGCTAGACTCCGTTACCGTTTCGAGACCGTTCGGGGTATATCTAGCTTAGGGTTTATATTATTAAGAGAGTTTATCCAGACACAGTTCGAGACCCTCTGATATCTAGTGAACTAGGATATTCCGGTAGGCGTTTCAACGCACGGAAAGCATATATCTCATCGTCGCAAACTGTTTTGTATAGCGATGAGCGAGGAGCGTTAACCGGCGATGAGCGAAAAACGCCTGTTTCTATTTCTGTGATATCGTCTTCCTTCTGGTTATAGTACAGTGCAGGCTGGGAAAGGTCAATAACTTCGTCGATAGCTTCGTCAGCTATTCGCCAGAACGGCCCCATCAGAAAAAAAAGGTCAAAAAACTTATGAAGGCGATTTCCGTGAAATGAAAACGACGAGAGTTCATTCCGAGTTTCGTCAGGGGCGACAGTCGATGACTTTGAATTTGAATATCACGGTCGGTCATATTAAATTCGTCGGATCGATAGACCAAACTTTGTCCAATAACATCACTCTGTACTCAAGTTCCCGGATCGAGTGGAGATGTCATCAATCAAAATCGAGAACTTGAATGCAGATTCGAGTTCTTTGTCGCGTTCGGCCCGTCCAATAAAATATTTCGATTCGCAATTCTCGGATTTCGATGACGAGAGCACGGAACTTATTGAAACTTCATAAACTCGACCAGTCTTCCTCACAATTCAAAACTTACTTTGCATAACACCGCTTACAGCTCATCGCCTTTTTTCTTTTACTTTTTCGTGAATCAAAATAATGGCAACTGCGGATCAATTTCGCGCGTTGTTGAGCGGAGGAAACAAACTACAGCTACCCGACAAGCAGTGGTCAGTTGAGCGCGTACCTAGTTTACAGGGCCATTGGCTGCAAGTATCTGTTTTTCTCGCAACAGCCGATGGCGGTACAGTTCAGAAAAACCTGCCGCTTTTACCAGCAAACGCCGATGAGAACTTGCGTATTTCTTTCGCTGGCGCTGCGTCAGCCGCCGGCGGCAATACGCCGGTGTACGTGCTGACAACGGGCGAACGCCCGCATGAGCATATCGCTGTCCGTCTTGACGCTGAAAATATGCTGATTAGCAGCGTGGCGCCACCTTACACAGCGCGCAAGACCAGACTCGATGAGCTGGTTAGACGAACAGTGACCAGAGCTGCTGCTGCTGCTTACATTTCTTTTTTAAATGAAATGTGGCGAAATTCCGAGAACGAAGACTTCTGGAAGTGTCCGGAGAAGAGTTCAGTATCTTGGACGACTCGATCGATACGGAGATGGGTGGCACAGGTGTACTTCCAACCGGGGTAAGTTCAAAGTTTTTTGAAAGTTTTGTGATATATTTCAAAATAATTTGTCATTTTTACAATTTTTTCTGCGTCTTAAAAAGCTTGAACGAAAAGCCTCATTAGCTTAATGAGCAGTTTTGCAAAGTTTCTGACCCTTATGTTTTTCTTTACAGTTTGCATGAAACCTTCTGTCATTGTATGACATGTGTGACTGTTTTACCCGATAAATTCGATGACTGACCAGAGCTTTAACAAAAAGCCTCATTAGCTTAATGAGCAGTTTTGCAAAGTTTCTGACCTTTATGTTTTTCTTTACAGTTTGCATGATACCTTCTGTCATTATATGACATGTGTGACTGTTTTACCCGATAAATTCGATGACTGACCAGAGCTTAAACAAAAAGCCTCATTAGCTTAATGAGCAGTTTTGCAAAGTTTCTGGCCTTTATATTTTTCTTTACAGTTTGCATGAAACCTTCTGTCATAATATGACATGTGTGACTGTTTTACCCGATCAATTCGATGACTGACCAGAGCTTTAACAAAAAGCCTCATTAGCTTAATGAGCAGTTTTGCAAAGTTTCTGACCCTTGTGGCTTTCTTTACAGTTTGCATGAAACCTTCTGTCATAATATGACATGTGTGACTGTTTTACCCGATAAATTCGATAACTGACCAGAGCTTAAACAAAAAGCCTCATTAGCTTAATGAGCAGTTTTGCAAAGTTTCTGACCTTTATGTTTTTCTTTGCATGAAACCTTCTGTCATAATATGACATGTGTGACTGTTTTACGCGATAAATTCGATGACTGACGAGAGCTTTAACAAAAAGCCTCATTAGCTGAATGAGCAGTTTTTCATTTTTTGTCCTTTACTGCAGGATTCTGGACCAAGTATTGACAAAAAGTACATATTATTTACATTTATTCTTCCTTTCATTTGAGCCAGATACGATTTTCGTATGGATACAATAGGCGACCCATATCCACATGGTGTTGCTTTAACGAGGGAACATCTCAACAACCCTGCGACAAGGGAATTGATTCTTGCAGAAATACGTAGACGAAGTCGTATCCATGATTGACACTCTTGTTAAAAAAAGACACATTCTTTTGTATGTGGTAATAAATTTATTCGTTACAAAATGTTTTGACATGTGTGACTGTTTCTCTCGGTAAATTTGGTGTAACCAGGAGGTTGGGTCGTCAACATTGTCATTGGGCAGGCCGCCTCACATCACGCGCTGGAGCACGCCGTGACTTTTGAGGGGGGGAGTGAGAGCGCGCCGCCGCGCGTGGGACGCCACCGCGGGCGAGAGAGGCAGCTGCTCGTACGCAGAGAGCTGCCACTGGGGGGGTGATGCGCCGCTGCACCCACACACGCCGAGCGACACGGGGCGTGTTGGAGGGAGCAGCGAGCAGCGCGCGGATGGCGCCCGGGTGTTCCGAGCCTACTTGTGGGGGAGGTACCGATGACCCGGGAGCACCGCGCCGCACACACCCGCCCCACCGACGGGCGCAGAGCGCGGCGCACACCCACAGGGGTGTCGCCGAGGCCGGAGGGGCCAGCGCTTTGGGCGTCCGCACCCTGCGATGGGGTTGCGGAGCCACACGCCGCCGAGGAGACTTGCTCTCTAGGCGTGTCGCCGCCGCGCCCTCCCCCGAGGCCGCCTCACATCACGCGCTGGAGCACGCCGTGACTTTTGAGGGGGGGAGTGAGAGCGCGCCGCCGCGCGTGGGACGCCACCGCGGGCGAGAGAGGCAGCTGCTCGTACGCAGAGAGCTGCCACTGGGGGGTGATGCGCCGCTGCACCCACACACGCCGAGCGACACGGGGCGTGTTGGAGGGAGCAGCGAGCAGCGCGCGCATGGCGCCCGGGTGTTCCGAGCCCACTTGTGGGGGAGGTACCGATGACCCGGGAGCACCGCGCCGCACACACCCGCCCCACCGACGGGCACAGAGCGCAGCGCACACCCACGGGGGTGTCGCCGAGGCCGGAGGGGCCAGCGCTTTGGGCGTCCGCACCCTGCGATGGGGTTGCGGAGCCACACGCCGCCGAGGAGACTTGCTCTCTAGGCGTGTCGCCGCGCGCGCCCTCCCCCGAGGCCGCCTCAAATCACGCGCTGGAGCACGCCGTGACTTTTGAGGGGGGGAGTGAGAGCGCGCCGCCGCGCGTGGGACGCCACCGCGGGCGAGAGAGGCAGCTGCTCGTACGCAGAGAGCTGCCACTGGGGGGGTGATGCGCCGCTGCACCCACACACGCCGAGCGACACGAGGCGTGTTGGAGGGAGCAGCGAGCAGCGCGCGGATGGCGCCCGGGTGTTCCGAGCCCACTTGTGGGGGAGGTACCGATGACCCGGGAGCATTGCGCCGCACACACCCGCCCCACCGACGGGCGCAGAGCGCGGCGCACACCCACGGGGGTGTCGCCGAGGCCGGAGGGGCCAGCGCTTTGGGCGTCCGCACCCTGCGATGGGG
>LGRX02007472.1:0-12646 GCA_001247695.2 Cymbomonas tetramitiformis
TGCGATGGCCAGCATCTCTAAAAAAAGTTGCGCTTCTCGTCGTCAACGACCATGGTCGCAAAGATTTTCTCTTCGACTTGCTTTGCCATTTCCGACCGATCGACGAGGGGGTCGAACGACATCGGTACTGCAACCATGTAACGATATTCGGGGTCAAAAAGCAACATCTGGCCTGCTCGAATATCGAGCACGCCATTTTGGAAGAGAAGAAAACCTTTTTGATTCACTCCGAAATCGTCGAATTGAGAATGTGTAGGTGCCCCGGCTTCGATGCGGGGTTCGTGCTGTTGAAGACAGACTGGAAAGATCAGGTATCCGTGGGTCTAGCATCCTCCCACGACGCGCTCGACCTCGACATTATACGGTCGTGCATTTTTTTGTCTGCGGTCCATAATCCCGATTTGTTGTCGTACATGATCAAGCCATACTCTTTTGTCGAGAACACTAACCCGGCGTGAATTTCGAGAAAAGCTTTCGCGTTGTCCAAATCCCAATGATGAGAATGACAGTCTCCGCTATCACTCGAATGAGCAGGGGGCGGTTGCTGATGCAGGTTGCCGTCACCGTTGATTGTGCTGTCGCTAAAGTTGTTGTTGTACCGCGTTGTTTGTGATGGTGGGGGCGTACACATTCTGTCTGACGTTGCTGGCGACTTGATTAACAAGGTACTTGACGAACGTTGGAGGAAATTCCAACGAGACGGGCAGCGACGACCCGTGCTCCGGACATGCTGGATCCTTGCACGACATGGGCGTCAGGTGGCACGATGTGTCGACGAGCGCGGGCGTCAGAGGTTTGCCGTTGGCGCCACACCGCATCTTCGTCGCGGGGTACAGCTCAATCATCCGGTTATCCGGGGGAATGTGACTTCACGCTCGGGGGAGGGCCCGCGTTTTCCTAGCACCGTCATTTTCATGGAATCAATGGGAGGGAGACCTGTGTTGTGGTAACATTCCTTCACGAGCTCGAGCGTGGCGGGGCCAAACTTGCCATGATCGCGGCTACGAAAGCGCGGAAGGTGAGCGGGCTCTGAATTGATGGCTGCGTGCGCATGGACGAAATCGTCCTCAACCTCGTCGTCGTTATCCTCACGGTCGTCGTCGTCGTCACCATCAACACCCTCGGCGCCGTCATCGTCATCGGCTGACTCGTCGTCCACGAGAGGGTTGCGTCCTCGAGCGCGTGCAAGCTGAGTTCGTGGGCCAAACGTATCCTGCGCCTCGTTCTCATCTTCGCTGTTGCCAGGGTGCTTGCGAAGCTCGGCCATCTGTCGGTGATGTTGGGATTCTTCCAACAACTCCATGTCAAGCTCGTGCATGAGCTCGTTGCCGTTGTCGTGGGAAAGCGAGCGGGTGCCATAGCGAAGAGCGGGTTGCGTTCACATTGAGTGTGGCAAGCACATACCGGTCCTCGGCGTCCTCTCGGCGTCCTCGGCGCCCTCGGCGCCTCCGGCCTCGCACTCTGACATCGACCATGGCAGCGTCGTCGGCAGCGAACGAGTCACTCGTCGGTGCTACTCGCGTCGACTGCCCGCCCGGCACGATTTCGGCTACTGTCGTCACGGTATCGCTCAGATTGACTTCGCCAGTGAGGATTTCCCGCGCCATCTTGCCCAGCTCGCGCGTAGGGTAATTCAGCGGGATGTATCCTCGCTTCTCGTCCCCATCACCCGCTCTCTTGCGGCAATCGATGTCGTGACAGCTGAGTTGGATCTCATCTTTTTGAAAGATCGCCTTCGCCGCCGTGTCCTTGCGCGATCCGTGCGTCCTCCAGGGGCAGGTGGGCGTCCTTGCAGTGATCGAGACCCTGTCGCCTCTGCCGAGCGCTTTGGTGCTCCCCGGCAGCAGTCTGTCTTTATACACGTGTAGCTGGTGATTAGAGTCGATGGCGTCGAAGACCGCTGGCACGAGCTCCTCCCGAACTCTCGTCACACGGGTGGGGTGGATCGGTTGCCGAGAAGAACGAGATGTGCCGGTGAGTGCAGACCGAGCACCCTTCGAGTCGGAGGTCCTCTTCAAGTACTTACAGTGGAGATCTGAAGCATTCTTTGTAACGAGAGCACGCTCACCGTCAGGTATGTGAGACACGACATAGTCCAAGTAATCATACTCTTCGTCGGGGATAGTCTCCAATTTGTCATCGCACGTGTCTGATGCGGACGGGGCGAAGCGGGCGCCGTATATCTGTTTTCTTGCAGCAACGCAAGAGGCGAAAAGAATTGTCAGTGCCATACGGAGCGAGGTCAAGGGGCACGCCTTTCGCTTCGGGGTTGCCATTCTTCGTGAAGAACTCCGCAAACTCGACATTCTTTGCTTTGAGTCTCTTTGTGATGTCTTCGATGATCCTCAGGTGCTTGATGGTCTTATTGCTCGGGAAGTGGCCCACGTCGATGAGAACGAGATGAAAGCTCGCCTTCTTTTCGTCCGAGGCTTGAGAAATTCTCCATGAACTTGGATATCAAGACGCCAGAAACAGCAAGAGGGCAGAAAGAGCAAGAGACCATGCTACATTGTGCTTCGATGCTAACACACATCGCGGTCGTTCCATGATGGTGTCATGAATGTGACCCCTCTGAGGGCGTCATGACGGGGTCCAGGGAATGCACCGTAGGAATGATGTGTATTGCAAGTATAGTATATACGCACGCACGGTGAACGATCCGTTTCTGACGACCACTCGCAAGTTCGGCTTCGAAACGTTGTTTTCTAAGGGTACGCGTTTTCGGAGTGAGTGTCTGCATGCATGTGTTCATAAGCAGCATGCATTACGTGTGTACGAATACTCACGTGGTGCATACTAATATAATATGAGTGAATCGCACAATGCGTGGTGGTAAGCCAGAGTGAATACTAATATAATATGAGTGTCCAGCGACTTTCACGCATACCTACAGTATGTGTGTTTCACGCTGTGAATCGCTTCGTGTGTGCCCTTGTATGCCCCGTTGCGCCGGGACACGCGTCGTGACGATCACGGTCTGATTTAACTATCGGATGCCTATGTTACTTGGTACAAATCACACAATGCGTGGTGGTAAGCTAGAGTGAATAACATACGGTTAGATTCTGATCGTAAAGGACACGGGCATATCCGAACGTCACTTGGTGAGCATCATTGCTATTTTCCCCGAGTTGTTCTGACCGTTGCGACCGAATATTCGAATCTCTCCATAATTTGGGTGCAGACCAGCCTGCAAATGGGACTCCTGAGAGCGTCCGGAATACTGTATGCTCAAGTATTGATGTCATAACCCGCATCCACGACTCAGATTTTGCTGGGGTTATTATGATGCCTTTTGTATATCGTGCGGCTTTCGGGCGGGCGGGGTCGGTTCACTTTTTGTTTAAAAACCTACAACATAGACCTGAAATATCTTCATGTTTCAGCATATCCGAAACCATGAGAAGCCCACATGCCCTAATTGGGGGACTATAACATACAATCAGCCTGTGTTTAGAGACACACATATCCATTCTCGGTCGTCGAAAGAAATTCAAGAAGGAATGCCAATGGACAGCGTGTATGGTCATAATATACAGCCCAATACGGTTTCAAGTATTTCAGCACGTCTATCATTATCCCTTTGGGGAACCAGGTAGCAAGTCCTGCATCTCTGCCTGAGACTCTTAACAGCGGCTCGAATATCGGACGAAACTGCCGCCGATATATCGTTATTTCATCTACACCATATCCATACCATATCGCGATGCCTTTCAGGCTGTCAAATCAATTAATTACCATTATCCATCGCGGCAAAAAATGAGCAATGGTCGATTTCTCCCTTACGATGATCAGTGAACAGCTGGCAATACTGATTGGCGCATGCGCATTTTTGGACATTGGTTGACGGCAGTCAACGGTACCACGATGCATCGGCAGAAGCGATATGTAAAATCGTTGACCCAGTGGTACCCGCCCACTGATGCGAGATTCGGTTGCTCGTTAGCCTGCACTCATTCACAAATGGGACATCCCCGTTCTGCTTGGTGTAAAATTTGGCAGTTATCGTAGCTTAAGGCGGGACCTCTAGCAGACGTGACTGATCCGTTGGAACCCTGATCATCGGGTCCTGCCCGCGGTCACTTTTGCAAGTAGTTTACTCTGGAGCACCTCTAATATGCGCGCCTGCGAATATTAAATGATTCATATTGATGACTGCTGGGTTGTGGACCTGCTCCGTCTACATATGACCAGTGTCTGATCCTCTCGCTGGAGCGTTGTTCCGAACGAGTCTACCGAAAACATACGGGGTCGTCCTTTATTCTAATAGTCAGCCGCAGTCCAACAGTGTCCGGAAAACCTTTTATATCCCACATACACAAGTGCAAATGGCAGAGGTAAATAAGGGATAACACAGGAACACAACTGGATTATAGCGTCTGCGCTGGTCTTCAGTATGCCATAGCTGCTCAGTTCTAAACACATGTGCCGCAAGGTTCATATCATTTTAAAAGTGTGGTGTTCACTGTGCTCAATAATTTCTATATTACAAACCGAAGCTCTACACTGTTTTATCAGAAGCATTTTTCAGCAGCCGTCTATTGCCTATTAATCAAATGTGAAGTTTTATAGTGAGTCAAGGCTGTCTACTGCGATGTCCTCTGACTTAAAGATTGCAGACATAACAACCAATGGCCTCAAACACTTTCAAGGGTGCGATTCAAGGGGCCTACAGTCAAGGCTTGCCTGTTTCGCATCGTTTAGCGCATTGATGCACTGCTGAAACTGCTGCACCCACTCTTCACAGCCCGTCCGGGTCTTGGTGCGGAAACGATAGTACCGTGCATCGCGCTTTGCCAGCCAGAACTCGGTTTCAAGCAGTGTGCGACGTGGGCCTAGCCACTGCACATCTACTGCGTTCTCACTCGTGACGATGATGTAGTCCTCGAGGCTGTGAACCACATCTTTGCTCGGCTTGGCATTCCAGAAGTCTTCTTCTGAGTGGTAGTACCCAAATGTGTGCATCTCCCGGAAAATAACCAGGTAACGCTTTTGCCAGATCTGCGTGAGAAGGCGCAACAAGGTATTAATTTGAGAACTAATGAATGCACTCGATCCGCTTGTCAGATGTATTTCACCGCTGATGAATCAGCTTGCGCACCTCCGGATTTGGCCGTCTTTATGTGTTGCTAGGTCAGTACATCGACAGTGCAACGAGGACACACAGTCAGGAGCAGGCACTCTCTGGTGGCATACAGCAGTCTGCACAAACCAATCAGGAGCAATGTGGATGATGTTGGAAGGGCTCACATCATGACTCCACACCCTAAACGCGCATTCAGGCACCTCAAAAGTGGAGCAATGGAAGCCTTCATGACCGTCATTTTCCGCCCCTCTCACCCAGTCTCTCTAGGTCTATCTCCACCTCTATCACACGTACACCTGCTTCACCCTTCAGGCGCGCATCAGCAAGAATCGAACCCTGCCCTTTATACAAGTTACAGCTGCAACTATACACCATGATCCTTCAACGGCACAGGGCACGAAGCTCCCAGTTGCCACCCCCTGAAGCGCACCGGCAGAAGCTGAGCTCGGCCGCTGAGCTTCATCACCGCGCCGTGGTGCACTCCAGGATCTCCCACGAGAGCGCTGTGCTTGTCTCTGACGGAGCCGTCGTCACCCCACACGGCCCGCGCCGGTGTCTTCTTGGCTCCCGCTGTCGCCACAGTGGTAGTTGCGCCAGAGTATTCCCCCGGCTTGGCAGCGGTGACGTGGGTTTCCTCAGTAATCTGAGAGGCCTTCTTGAGCCAATCGGCCGCGATGGAGCTGTACACATCCGCGATGGCCCGGCACGTGGCAGCCACGTCAGGGTGGTGGTCGCCGAGCAGCTTGCGCCGGCTGGCCAGAGCCCGCCGCAGCCATTTCAGAGCGTCCTCAAAACACGCCATGCCTTGGTACGCCTCCCCAAGGTGGACGCAGCACAAAGCCTCTTCGCCGCGCGCCTCCGCCTCCGCCTCCGCCTTCCGGCCCTTGGGCGCTGCTCCTGCGCTAACGGGTTCCGCTGCCCGCTCCCCCACGGAGGAGGCGCCCGGTGCTCCGCTGGGCGTCGAGGCGCCAGGGCCCCCCTCTGCGGACGGTCTCCCAGGAGCTGGCTCCGCTTCAAATTCGCCAAGGGACTCTGCGCTCTGGGACTCGGAGGAACCCCCACACTGCGTCTCCCAGAATAGCCGAGACCGCGCAAAAGCGTCCACTGCAGCGCTATAGTGCTGCAGGTACATGCGTGCACGTCCAAGGTGCCTCCACGCCCGGGCCACCTGCCCCCCCCCCCCGCCCCCGGCTTCGCGGAGTCTCAGCTCCTGCGCACGCCTCACACATAACATCCAAGCCAAGCATGCCGGGTTGCAGCCAATCAGCTTCATGCAAGGCGCCTCTTCCTGGGGAGGCTGATATCCCGTCTCGCTCAGACAGCTGAAAATAAGGCTCGAAGAAGAGCTGCCTTTCGGCACGATTCCGCCATCATAATGAACTCTAATGGTTCGAGATGTGTGTGCAATGGTGGTATCTTGTCACGGCCTCGCCCTGTTCTTGAATGGTTCTTACATCCACTGGGATGATGGTGGGCTGGCTTTTGTCAGCGGACCTCATGCCGCTCGGTGTGTGTGCTCATCCTCGGACCGATTCCTTTGGCACCCCGTAGCCGCAGAAGATTTGTTGCACTATGTACCCACGGCGGGGATCAAAGGATTCGGCACACACTTCGGGACATGTATCCGGATTCTCCGGAGCTCACCAGTGAAGAATGGGACCCCCTAAGCCTTACTGAGCCACCGGAGCCCCTCTGCATCCGCACCGCCGGCGCACTGCTGCCGTGCGCGTATATGTAGATGCGCACTACGGCAAATAGTCTCTGCTGAATGTGAATTCCGCTCTCTGCACCTTGACTAATGTGATTAGATCACCTTGCCCGAGCAGACCGCACGGGGCGCCAGCTGGCGGGGGAGGGAAGACCTCCGGGCAGGAAGGTCCCAGCGCCTCCTCGTAGATACACCGCGCATGCTCGTGCAGCTCCACAGCGTCCTCCCCGAGATTGAGCTGCAGGTACGCGTCCCCAAGCCGCGTGCATGTTGCTGCCACCTGTGGATGACTGTCACCAAGCTGCTCCTGATAGAGCATCAGCGCGCGCTGGTACCACTGGAGGGCGGCCCGGTCTCCCCTCTGCGCCTCGGCCCTCTCGCTGGAGCTCCACGCGAGATGCAGTGCACCAATATCGCTGCACACCGCCGCGACGTTGAGGTGGCCTGCCCCGAGCTTGTCCTGCGCTTACGTCGCCGCCAGCCCGCAATCACGCCTCCCGCGCTCCATGCAGCCAGGGTGCGCGCGCCCGGCGTGCCGCAGCAGCCTCGTGGGGGGCACAGCCAATCTTCTCTCCAGCAGTATCGGCATTCCGGGCGTACTCGCATACGAGCATCGCTCCTCCTCAACAGCGGAGTGGTTCGGCCGCAGCAGTGGTGCAGGTAGACAGCAACTACAGCAATAGTCTACCTGTCTATGTAGCTTGTGTATATCTACCGCTCAGAAGCTGGTGTATATCCTAACTGTGTACCTTGATCCCTAGCTTGTGCATATTGTAAGCCAGGTGCAGGGGACGGAGAAACCGCCAAGAACACGCTTAGGTTCAATGCGATCAAAGATAATGGTGCTGGTGCAGAGTTGGCTGCAGGGCGGTATGTGGGGGTCTCCGCTAGTGAATCCGGTCTCAGCCTTGTTTGCGGACGAAAGGGGCGCATGGGGGTGGGACGCGCGGCCACCTCGTAGATTTGCAGCGCTCTCTGCAGGGCCGCGAGCGCGGCCGGGAAGTCGGGCTCGGGCTCTTGGGCCAGCGCGCGGCCGAGCACCACGCTGGCGGTGGCCACCTGTGGATGACGCACAGCCAGAAACCTCCGTCCTCTCTCAGCACCGCTTGCGAGGGAGTGCACCACAAGCGATGGCCGTCGATGCCCGCTGAACTCAACGACCTCATGCATCGCTGCCGTTGATGTCTGCTCAATGAGAAGGCCGTATGAATCACTTTCGAGCACTGGCGTGAATACAGCTCTGCCAGCTGTGCGCGCACGTGAGTCATCGGTCGGCCATGACCATCTCTTCAGCGGCCCACTCCCGCGTGACTACCTGTGCGCCCATGCCGTCCGCTGCTGGAGAGTACTGCGATAGAGGCGGGCGCAACGTCATCGCTCTGGCGTGAAGGCCCGGGGCGGCGGGGCGGCGGCGGCGGAGCTCTGGGGAGCACTGCGCGGGGCTCGCCTTGGGGTGGTCGGGGCCGAGCTCGTCCTCGTACAGGTGCGTGGCTCGCTGGGCCCACTCCAGCGCATTGTCCTCCCGCCCGTCGATGTTCCGGTACACCTCGCTGACCTGGCTGCACGTAGCGGCGACGTTCGGATGCGTCGGCCCGAGCTCCTCCTTGAAGATCTGCAGAGCCGTGCGGTGCCACTGCAGTGCCTCCTCGTGCTGGCCGGAAGCGAGTAACACCTGCGCCAGCGCCACCCCCGCAGCTCTCACCCTGGCGCGCCACGTTCCGCGGAAGTGCGCGGTTCAGGCTTGCTTCGGGGCGTGAGGTGACTACCGGGGCCGGTCGGAAGGGCGCAAGTGGAGAAGCCGTACCCGGCCGATGCTGTTCGAGGCGCCGCCGACCGTTGGATGAAGACCGAGGTGCTTCTGGTACACGTGGAGAGCTTTGTGGTGCCACGCGAGGGCTGCGGGGCAGTCCTTGAGGAGCAAGCACACACCGCCGAGGCAGGCGCAGGCGGCCGCCACGTTCGGGTGTTCCTCACCAAGGACCGCCTCCATGACCCCGAGCGCTCGCGTGTGCCAGCTCAGCGCCTCTGTATACTTCCCCATCGACTCCTTCACCGTCCCGATGCCCTGGCACGCCTGCCACCCCGATGCCCCGCCACGCGCGCCTCGGCAATCGCCTGGGGCAGGTCAACGAGCCCACGCCGGGAACCAACAGCTTCAGCGCCCGCTCACCGCACGCGAGGCGCGCACAGTTCGATGCCCCGCCCGAGACCCATGCCCCAAACCAGCCCGGGGACACGTGGCGCGCGCAGCATCTTGAGATGACCCCTCCGAGGGCCCAGGAATGGCGCCATGCGGCGCCCCCTTCAGAGCCCCTCCACAATCTGAGCGCCACGCATCCGACAGAGGCTGGGGCTGCAAGCGCCCTCACTTGTCAGGATGCACCCCCGGGCTGTGAGCAGCGCAGCGTGTGTCAGGATGCACCCCCGGGCTGTGAGCAGCGCAGCGTGTGTCAGGATGCACCCCCGGGCTGTGAGCAGCGCAGCGTGTGTCAGGATGCACCCCCGGGCTGTGAGCAGCGCAGCGTGTGTCAATGACCCCTTCCGTGGTTAGTCCAACAGCCTTCCTCGCACCACACTCGAGGGCCAAGCCATCTACTCACAAAACACCCTTCACCCTCGAAAACCTTGCCAGCTAGTCAGCGCTGACTGCTCCAGTGAGACCAGGCCTCCTGGTCACTCGACACGGCTTCCCACTCCTCGTCACGCCCCAGCTCCGCCATTGGACAGCCCTCTCCGTTCCCACAGGAGAGCGGCTCCGCGGACTTCGGTGAGGGAGATGCCGCAGGAGAGATGCTTTGCGGTCCGACCATCGGACGACCGTCCCGAACCCACCAACCGGGAGGGCTACACTTGCGGCTCCATCGGATCTTGTCCCCACATCACGTCGCCGACTTCGAGGCCGTTTCACCCAGCGTCAAGGGCTCGGTGCTCTCTTCCAGGATGACAGGACCGCGCCAAGGCCGCCGCTCAATGCTGCCTGGGCTGCGAGGGGAGGCCAAGGCGCGCGCGCCAAAGAATAGTGTGGGCGCACCTGCGCCACGTGAGCGTGGCATTCACCGAACTCCTCGAGGGTCTCGCGCAGCGCGGCCTCGTAGAAGTGCAGGATCTCTCGGTACTGTTCCTTGGAGCTGCACACCGCGCCAAGCTCCCCGCACAGCGCTGTCACCTCCGGGTGGTCGTAACCAAACCGCTCCTCAAAGATCTCTAAATTGCGCTGCTTCCATGCTGCTGCCAACACCTCCGCCTGCTGCTTCCCTCCCTTGTCCCCCCGGCAATCCTCTTCGTGCTCGCGTGGGTCCAATATCCAAACCGCCCGCCGCGGCGGCTCCTCGCGCTCCGAGTCGACATGCGGGCTGCCATCATCCCCGTCGGCGTGTGGACCAAAGTACTTGGAGTGCATCGACAGAAGCCGACTCTTGCGGCGCACGTTAACGGACGGCTCTGCAGCGCTCGGTGCTCGCTCCCGACCGCTTTGGAAGTACCCGTCCTGCGTCACCCCCGGCACATTCCCAAAATACGTCACATGCCATCGACACGCGAGAGGTGCTGTGTGCGACGGGCCGTGATGCGTGTCTGAACACGAAGACATGCAGACTCTGGATCGAGTCGCCCTGATTGGCTGATTGCTCGGGATTCATCTCGCCATGGCGCCCCCGGCAATTCGGAACCGCAGAGAGAGAGAGAGAGAGGGAGAAAAAGGACAGTCACTATCCCGAGCATTGACCACAAACCGCCATGCCAAGGCCAACACGTGCCTGCTTGCAAGCTTTGCGCTCCAGGACAACCATTGCTGCTTGACCTGTCCGTGATATATATATATATATATACTGCGTAGTACATATATGAATAAATAAATAGGACAACCGTTTCAGGCTATGTTGCTTTCTTTTGAGGGTGCCTAGCCCTCACCGCGTATTATATGTTGTAAATCCTAGCCCCTGCCCGAGTTCGGCGCAGCAAAATCAGGGGGGACCAGTTTACACTCGAGTGACACACCGACCATGACGCGTCGTGAGAACAGCTGAGTGGCTGCGGGCGCGGACCCGCATCCTGAAGGGGCCCTCGCGCATCTCACGCGCCTCGCCATCGGAGGCCGCCGGCAACCCTTCCTGGATCCCCAGGGCGCGCTCATACCACGCAAGCGCCTCCCTCGCCAGCCCCAGCGCCTCGCATGTCGCCCCGAGACAGTCGCATGCCCCCGCAACAGCAAAGTGCGCTGGGCCCAGGCGAAGCTCCCGGGCCATCAAAGCCTTTTCTCCCCAGCCGAGGGAGCGGTGGTAATCGCCGAGGTGGTACGCCGTGCTCGCAAGTGCCGCATAGGCCTCCGCGGACTCCGGGTGCGCCAGCCCGACCCGGGACTCCAAGGACTTCGCCGCCTGCAACCGCCACGTCAGCGCCTCCGGCAGCGCACCCGCTGCCTCGTATGCCTCTGCCAGCCCCTTCGCCGCCAGCTCCTGCAGCATGCAAAGGCCACTGGGCCTCTCCCCGTCCTCACCAGCGCCGCCGCATGTGGCACCCGCACCGTCCCTCTCACTTAAGCGCAGCGCATGCTGCAGCCAGCGCACCGCCCGGACCCGTGCCGAGGGCGCCTGCAAGAGAGCACTCGCCATCGCCGCCACGACGCTCTCCACGAACACGCCCTTCGTCTCGCTCTCCCTGGCATCAGGGTCCTCGATCTGCTGTGCTACGCGCTGCTCTCCTTGCACTTCTCTCGATCCGATTGGCTCGCAGCTCCCGCTGGATCCAGCAGCGGGCGGCCCTGCTGTTGGTGGTTCCTCACAAGCTGCTCTCCCGCATTCCGTGTCCGCCGGCATGGCCGCTCCCTTCGAAGGTACGCTGAGCCTCGCTCTCGCTGCCGCTGATCTGTGCTGGCACCCGAGCGCCTCCGTCGCCCTATCTCTGCCCCCGTCTTCGATGTGCTTGCCATCCTCTGGGCCTACTGCGGTTCTCTCCGGGCACTCGGCCACCATCGGCGTCATGGGAGCCCGCTCGCACCTCTTCATGTTATCCATCGATTCCGACGCTGTTTCCACTGCACCGCCGGCACAGAAACTGGTGTCACTGGCGACGCCGCCGGCACAGAAACTGGTGTCACCGGCTGCGCCGGCTTCACTGCGGTGCGCCGCAAGGCCGGATGCGGCATCGCGGTAGACGGTGCTGCTGCGGCTGAGCTGTGCTGCCTCTTGGGCGAGCACAAGCGCTTGTGCGGCGGCGCCCGGCTCCCCTGAGCCCCCGATGGCAAGGCTTAGACTCGCTGTAATGCCCGCCAGGGTCTGCGCGAGAGGCGTCCTATATTGCATCGATCCTTCCTTCAGATCTTTGGCGACTGCCGCAGCAGCGGCCTCCGTTGCTGGGGGCTCTTCAGCCTGTAGCACTCTGCACCGCCGCCTGAGCCCGGCCAGAAGCCGGATCAGCCGCTGGGACGAGAGGACTGCCGGGAGAAAGTGGTTCAGACCGGCAAAGAAGGCAATGGTCGGCGCGTCCGAGAAAACGGGCGCCAGCTCCAGTGCGCGAGTCAAGTTGACTTGATGCATCGTCAGCTCGTAGAACGCCACCTGGTGCACCTCCATCCCCCACTCAAGAACCCTTAGGCCATCACCACGTGAAGCTCCTTACCAGGGGGGCCCTTTGTGCTCATCAAGCGCACCCAATAAAGGGGCCCTCGGCGTTCATGATTCGTGTCCACTCAACTCAAAATCAAACCCAAGCTGTCTGAAGGTCGATGCAAGCGGACAGTCAGGCCTGCACTGACCTCTTCTGTGACTTCTGTCAGAGAAGTGCGGCCCTGCTGTCATATAGTCACACCTGTCAGAGAAGCGCGGCCCTGCGGTCATACAGTCGCACCTGTCAGA
>LGRX02007473.1:0-26792 GCA_001247695.2 Cymbomonas tetramitiformis
GACATCTCATTTTAATCTACATCGGGGGCCGACATCTCATTTTAATCCACATCGGGTGTAGACATCTCATTTCAATCCACATCGGGGGTATGCATTACATTCAACGTAAGGATGTAATATAAACGAAACATAACTATGCAAATCCAACCGGTAGATATGTAAATCATATCGCGATGAAAATGTCTACCGGTTGGATTTGCGAAATAATGTTTTTTGGAGCGTCCAGCAGTAAAAACACTGTTTCATTTCGCCATAAAAGACAGTCTTTCATCGTTTGCGGTACCAAAAACCATTATTTCGCAAATCCAACCGGTAAATATGCTCATCGTAATACGAGTTACATATCTACCGGTTGGATTTGCGTAATTGTGTTTCATTTACATTATATCGTCGCGTGTGTCTTCTGTCTACGCATGCTATGAAATGTCAACCCCCGATGTGGATTAAAATGAGATGTCTACACCCGATGTGAAACGTTTAAGCTAGTCAAGCCCCCGATGTGGATTAAAATCAAATGTCGGCCCCCGATGTAGACTTATCCCATATATAATTGTACACGTAAACTTCTGCATCCTATTTTAATAGCATTAGATTTGGGGGCTGGGGCCCCTTAGGGCCCCGGCCCTAAGGGGGCACCACCGGCCCAGGGGCCGGAGCACCCCTGGGCGTTTCTCACTTCATCACCACCACCGCCCACACCGCCTCCATCTCCATCGTGCATCAGCTCCACGACCTGCTGATGTTTTTTCCGACGCTGGTGGCAGACACGCTTTCATTAGTGCTTTGCCACCCTTGCTTCCACGCTTTGTGGAATGTTTCCTGCCTTAGCAGACTGTCATGTATGAGGGGAACAGACTCGAGTAGATCGTTCCGAAGGCGTTGCCTTACTCATCGACGTAAATGTTTTATATTTAGATTTGGGGATGTTCTAATTTCGCCTTTTTATCCTCCATCGGATGCATCGGCTAAGATGGTCAAATTGATGATTACATGGTGCTTGCCATCGGTGTGGCATGCATGCCATGCACACGTCAGCCGTCAATCGTTTCTCGTCCATAAATCGGGTTGTGCTCGTTAACATTTCCGGGAGGTGGTGAGTGATCGCGGAAGAATCCTCCAAAGATCATTGGTCGAAAATCGACAGAATGGGTGACTGGAGAAAAATTTCAGAGGTGTGTCATATGGTGGTAATGACTTATGGTTTTTTCCTTATTGATCTCGAACTGCACTGCAGCATTAAAAACGTTCTACTGGACTGCTGGAGGCGAGCGAAATATGTTTCCCCACTGTCTTGGACTGCCTAAAATGATGAGCTTTTGTCCCGGGTCGATATCGCAACCAATGCGCGCAATATCGTCGATTTTTCCTATTTGTCGATAATTTTCAGTTTGTCGACGATTTCCAAATGACGAGGTATGTTGATACGGTCAATCTACGATTGAGGTGTTTGGGTCTGTTCATTTGCAATTACCAATAATGCATGACACTCGCTTTCCTAAACTTTTAATTTTGTCAACATTCTTAATTGCAAAATAGAACTTATTCATTGCCCACATCACATTTTGTATGGTGATTTGAGATTGATTTTTCCCCACTTGTACGTTCACTTACCCCCTATAATTATAGCAAAAATACCCCCACGTGAAGATCTTGCGGTGGGAATATCAAGTTTCAAAAAAATCGATCGCGCGATCGAACGCGTGGGGTTCGCGGGCTTCGCGCGGGGGTCCCTTGATAGGGCCCCCGCTTCCCCTCCGCCCGCCCGCGCCCGCCCGTCGCGTCGCGTGCTGGCTATGACTGCCCAGACAGACAGAGACTGATGCTGACGCTCGGCTGACGCTGACAACAAAGAGCAAGACCATCGCATGACACGTTTTGTTAGCAAATGATATCAGATTCCGAGACCGCGACTATCACAGCTTTTCAAAGCCTAACGAGAGAGTATGATTCGCAAGAATTGCTCTCAGGCCTAACATTCTGATCTACTCAGTCAGGCTTGTGCTTATCTGGAGCATCAGCACACCCCGTTACACACGGACCGCTCGCAGGCCGCGTTCCTCTTCCACACTCTGTCCCTCACCCCGTTCTTATGCAGTCGAATATCGTCCCCCCGGTGAACGTCAACATCAGTCCTGCTTTTCGCCTGACACCATCGGTCCGTATAAGGCTACACATATGTTCTATTAGCGCCGTCTGTAATCGTGCACTAACCTTCGTCGCTTGCAGGGTAACCTATCTGGATATAGCGATGTTCCGCAAACCGTTCTTCCATTTGAGGATCTAGAACTCGAACAGAAGGTGATTGGAGATTTGAAGACCACTTATGAAGACTGCCTCGACCCATCCGCAGGCATGAAATCTCCGGTAAGGTTTGCGCGCCTATATGGACCTTCACCTCAGGTTGCGAACAAGTTTCCCGAGTTCAATGTACCGCTACACTATTTGCAGATAGCTCGCCTTAAGCGTATTTGAGTAGGCAGTTATCCCCGCACAGCATGTCCCACTCGATATCGTCGCTATAGGCCCACTTTCGGTCGCGTTCAAGCAAGGCCATCCTCGTACGGTGACTCAACAACACGGCGAAAGCTCAACTGTGACAGGCGCAGGCGCTGAACGACGAGTGGCACAGCGCTGTGACAAAGTTCACGAATATGGGTTGCGACAAGGAGGCCGCCTCTTTTGCGGTAGCCGCATACGGCGATCAAGAGGAGAAGGTTCGTGAGAACCCTCTTCTCCACGCTCGCACGGCGTGACACTGACGACCAGCGACGATTGCGCAAACTATCGGATTGAGCCCACTACCCCAAGTTGGCAGAACGGAACTCTTTACGAATATGGGGTGTGATTGTTGTCACTTAATTGTCACCTACACTCAGTTTCAACACCTAAAATCTGAAAGTCTTCGTCGGTACCAAGTACACTTCGCCTCCGTGGCACTACCTTCTCCTCAAAGACACTTCGCAACTTTGCACCTACTGCGGACTTGTCAGGATGGATGGGACTGAAGGGGGACCCTGTGCGCTCGAGACTCCTAAATCACACAGTGCACTTTCATGTTTAATTATTTACTTTCGAGATAGCGGTCCTTCCGCTTTTCAGCCCTTTCAACGACCGGCTGCAGCGTCAGCACGGAAGGCTTGTTCGGCTTACCCACTGGGGCCACTGGGGTGTGCAAATGTTCAGGTACTCGAGTTTGCCAAAGAGTACAGCTCTTTGAAAGATATGGGCTTCTCTACAGAGAAGGCCGTGGGGGCCCTGGTGATGCACGACAATAAACTAGACTTGGCTGTCGCGGCTTGTTGCATCTCCGACTAGAAATAGAATATGCTCTTTAGGACTATAGTATCTGTGACGTTAACCTTTTCCACCTTTGCTGCAAGTACACTTTTGTGCTTAGAGTGCGGTCGGCCGTGACCATAACTACGCGTGTTGCACAAGGCTTCTCTGGGCCTCAGTTGGCTCCAAAGGCCTTCACACAACTTCTACCTGTAGAAAGCAACACCTCTGAAACACACCCGGAATAGTCTTCTTTGTTGCTTTCCTCTGCCAGTGCAAAAGTCTGGACTAGTGGACTTATTTTCTGGAAGTGCAACCGCGATACCAACCCGCCAGCACCTCGTGACAAGGCCAATAAGTCTGACAAGCATTCCAGGGGCACTCTGTTCGCAGCTTATCTCTCCCCACATCTTCTAAGCCCCCAATTCTTCTTGGTTCCTTTCGGCAGCATTTCCCTCTCACGCCCCTCGTGTACATGTTATTGCCTTGCCTCTTTGTAAGTTCCCCTGCATATGATGCATTTGTTGTTCTCTTAAATCATTACCGTACTAATAACCTAGTAATCGGCTGACTAGAACCAGACATCAATGGTAGGTGAGAGAGAGAGAGAACTTTGGACACGGGAGAAAACATGCCAACGATTTCTGAGCATTTTGGGGGGGAATTTTAACCTCTTGTTACACGACAGTGTAATCTTTTGTATATTACTGTAACGATATGCAAGGTATATGGATACCCACACGTCTCGATACTATTTGCCAATACCGTATTCTTACCGACAATATGTATGAGCTATTTGCCCAGCAGCAGCTCATCCATGTTTTTTTCATTGAACAAGCACGCCACCTGGCTAGCTATACAGTGGAGTAGATCTATATCTAAGCGCGCCACGGAAACATAACGCTCCGAAAATATTCTTTATGTCGTCGAGCGGTCCAGAAGCGGCGTTGCGGAGATCCGTAAGACAGGCGTCGAAATCCTGAATCAACGGATCGGGGTCGAGCTTGGAGTCGAAGTAGATCACACAAAGCTCCTCGTAGTCCCCAAGAGGCCGTAGAACTCGAGGAAGCAACCTCTTCGTAACCTCCAGCAAAGCGCGCTTCCCATCCCGCGGGGAAGCACGACCAGAAGCGTCCACCCAACGTCGTGCGGCTGAATGGGGTTTCGTCAACGAAGTCAACGTCGTAAAGAGGATGGCGTTGTAGACGACGTTCACTTCCTTAGTGGCATCCGCCAAGTCGAAGAGGGATTCGTTGGCGGCGTCCTTTTGTTCGAAAGCCGTCTGCAAGGACGTCACCAAAGACGTCCAAAGCACGTTGCGGTCGCTCTCGTCACCTATGAATGTCGAATCTTTGGTGCCAAGAGCGTCGCGAGAAACCCTCTTGATGAGGTCGACGTCCCAAGAAGAATTTTGAACGGCGATCGATCTAGTCCGTTCCGGAACCGTCAAAGCCACTGCCGGAGATGCACGCGTGGGCTTGTAGCGTGTCCCAACGTCTCGGGAAAATATAGTGTCTAGTCGAATTCGATTGTGCGCCCCCATGGCAGGCGTGGCGTGAGAAGATACACTCATGATACAATTCCTATAGGTGGGAGCGTCGGGGTAAGGTGGCGATGGCGCGGAGAGGAGGAGACTCGCGGAAACGAAGATGGCAGAACGCAGCCGTAACGTAAATAACCGTGAAGTCCCAATTGTAGAAATGCGGAAGTCGAAGTTACACGTCGCGCAAGAAGTCCGCGACAAGAATTGATCAAGTTCTAGTCGAACGGAAATCGCGTGGACATCCAGAAGATCACGTAGGGTACGCTGCAGCGATAAACAAAATTACTCCGTAACGACGCGTGCCGTTCGACGTCGATCGTACTGATTGGGGAGCCGAGTCCTTTTCTCTTGGTATCCATATACAAGTCGAGTGCTGCTTCGCATCGCGAAATATCATTCTCGAATAGTTGGCAGATCCGTTCGACGTCGATCGTACTGATTGGGGAGCCGAGTCCTTTTCTCTTGGTATCCATATACAAGTCGAGTGCTGCTTCGCATCGCGAACTATCATTCTCGAATAGTCGGCAGCGGATCCGTTCGACGTCGATCGTACGGATTCGGGAGCCGAGTCCTTTTCTCTTGGTATCCAAATACAAGTCGAGTGCTGCTGTCTTCGCATCGCGAAATATCATTCTCGAATAGTTGGCAGATCGATTCGACGTCGATCGTATTGATTGGGGAGTCGAGTCCTTTTCTGTTCGGTTGTGAGGACTGAACCAGTCTCACAGGTATGCAAGTAACACTTCGGCGGGGATGCGGTGCGCCACCTTGGGGGTTTGGCCGCTCTTCGGCAATTATGGTAATGGTGTGTACTAGAATGTCCTAGTGACACAGTGAAAACGCTGAACGCCGTAGGGTTTGAGCGAGGCAATCGGGTATATCAAAAGATAGAAATGAATACACGACTCTCGGGCTATCTAAGCTCTGAGGCCGTCACTAGGCAATCATATCGTGTGTCACAGTCTAAGCTACCGAAGTCGAACTACTGAGTACAGGTAGGAAGTCACTGTACTGTCACTGTCACTGTCATACGTCATACGTGGTACTGAACTACTGAATCTCAGCACACCACCTCGGCTGAGGTGGCACAAGAATGTGAAACAGGTAGCTAATGCAAACTAAGAGGTCCCCGTCCACGGATCAGAACAACATCAACCAAAGGGCCGACCTGCCGCCATCCCCGCTTCCGGCTAACCCTCTAAACCGAATGCTAAAGTACTAGTATATGCATGCCAACTAGGTGGACTGCCACAAGGATATGAAAATAGTGACTAGTCTCCGCCAGATCTCGCTCCCCGATAGATACTCTCATCCGATGCTGCTCAGCTCGACGGTCAACCAGTACTCGAGGTCATAGAAGATGTCAAAGAAGTACAGGATGTAGTCAAAGGCCAGAATCCAGCCAGATGTGCTTAAGGTCAGAGTAGAGCTGTCGGTGTCTAAGGTCTCATAGGGCAGGTCATAGGTACCAGTCTGTCCACGAACGCAAAGTCCAGTCCAGAAGGGCACCACGTCAAATGGCATCAATCTAGTCAGACCAGAAAGACCCCTTGCCCGACCGCTGCCGGCTCATAGGCCTGCAGCTCAGCCGGACAGACGGACCAGAGAACCTAGGAGTCACCCGCACCACTGGGGTGCGGGCGGATCACGTCCATGAAGGACTCGATCATGCTGATGATCACCCGCACCTTGTCCTTGATCCCAGGAAGAGGTTTGGTGAAGATATCAGCCAGGTTGAGTAAAGTGTTGATGTAAACAGGCACTAGGTACCCAGCACACACCCACCCCCGAAAGCAGTGAAAACGGATCAACACATGCTTAATCTTGGTGGATAGCATGACATTCCTCAGAATGGAAGAGGCCGCCTGGTTGTCAATCATGACAGCCACCGGGAGCTCCAGCCTGGGAATGAAGGGTCCAGAGGTACCATACATGCCAGACCGCTGAGAGTGGTACTCCCGCGGACCGTCCTCGTAGCCCGTGCCATCAAATGGTACTGGCACCGCGTGAGGCAGGGCATACAGGCTGCTGTCAGGAACAGGCTCAGCCTCCCGGTAGTGTAGGGGGGAGGCGGGGCCCATCTGACCATGACCCATAGCATGATTCTCGAAGAACGTGGCCGCCCTCTGCATCCAAGAAGTGTCATCAGCCGCAGGGAAGGCCGTAGACAGAGCCAGAGCAGACACACCCGGCTCCTGCTGCGTGATTCTGATAAATCCGAACATCTCCACAATCATATGGATAGCAGACATGGCCCGCTGCCCAACCACGGAGGCGGCCACATACTCAGATCCAGTGGAGGACATCTCAGCATCAGTCTGGCGGGCACACACCCAATGAAGCACCATGCCGTTGAGGAACACAATGCCCCCCGAGTAGGAGAGGCACCCGTTGAGTTTGTCACGAGCATGGTCAGCATCCGAATACACCGTGCATGCGGTCTCAGCTTGGGTGTAGCCCCAGTGCCATGTGGCAGCCACGGCCATCCGAGCTTTATGAATCTGGACGGGCGGCAGACCATCCCGCGGCTTCCAGGGCTTATTCAGCACAAAGATGGTGCTGGTGGCGATCTCACCGTCGGGTAGCACCTCCACCGGCTCTATCGTACCCTGGTCAATCAGAGGCTGCACCTCCCCACCGGTAATAGCCTCCTCCCACTGAGCCCCATCAGGCATAGACAGTGCCTGGCGGTACCCACCCGGCAGTGGCAGATCAGGAGCCGCAGTGTGGTATAGGCGCTCGGCGAGGTCAGCAGAGATATGACAGAAGCTGAGGGTACCGCTGGCAGGCAATGCACCGACCGTTTCCTCTGGTGGGACCACATATAGTGCGGAAGGAGCCACTGGTCCTGCTCCGGGTGGTCGGAGAAGGGAAGGTGGCAAGCACTGTGGGTATCAGGGAACACCACCAGCAAAGGGCGGAACGGGAATGCGGCCGCGCCATCGTCGCCATCGCCGTCATCGCCGTCCACAGCCGCATACTGGAATGAGGGTGAACCACGGCTCGCCGGGGGACCAGGGGCCGCGGCAGGAGGCACACCACCGGCGGGCTTAGCCCAGGCAGCAACGTTGGGGCGCTTAGGCGCCTTCGGAGCATTAGGCGGCCCCCTGGAAGGCGCAAAGGACGCGGCGCATGCGTAGGGGCAAAGCCCCTCTGTGTCGATGTGCCCATCGGTCACGCCCCACAGACGGAAGCACGAGATGCACGGATAGCCGACCCCTTCCCACATCAAGTGAGGGACGCGGGGGTTCTGGGCCGGCTTCCAATCTCCGACGGGCTTGGTGACGGCCTTGGTGCGTACGGTGTTGAACGTAGCACCACCAGCTCCGTCCGCCCGTGCCTTGCCACCACCAGCGCCCGAGGATGGGGGAGTGGCCAGGCGGGAGAGGTGTCCCTCGGTCTGCCAGACTGTGGAAATGCGGAGGGCGAGGGTGGGGAATGTAAACCTTTGGCCAGCGGCGAGCTCACGTAGCACCACCAGATAAAGTGGGGACACGTGCGGAGAGCTCGCCGCTGACCGGCTGAGAACGTGCTGTACATCTTGTACACGTCCAGCGTCGTCGTAGTCGGGATGAAGGCGTTGGTGTTTGTCGCCCAGAACGCGGAGAACCGTAAGCTGCGGGGCGGGGTCGGCGGTCTCGCTAATCTTCGTTTCCCGCAGCTTCGTCCAGAAGCGGAAAGTGTCGGGGTCCGTGGAGGCCTCGGCATGGTACCGTAAGCGCTGCAAGGCGCAACGTCCATCGCGTGGGTGGACTCGAGCGGACTCCTGGTAGAGCGCCAGAGCCGTACCGTTGAGGACGCCCTTGAGGATGATGAAAATCAGCTCGTTCAGCGACCAGTGGTACTCGAGGTACTCGTGTTCCAGGTCGAAGAGCTTGTCGTACTCGAAGTGGGAGATGGGGGACAGGACGTGGCGAAGATTCCCAAGAAGGACCGCGAAGTCGGTCTCGGAGTCCTGGCCGTCGAGCGTGTACCCCTTCTGTGGCTTGAAGCCATGGGAGCGGAGAACCTTCACGAGCTCCTCACCGTAGGTGAAGGCGTAGTCCAGCTTCTCGGCGTACTCATACTGCTGGGATGCCCGAACTGGGGTGGAATCCCAGACCGAGGCGTCCCGATGAAATTCGGCGGAGGTGGCAGCCAGCGAGATAAACGCCGGCTTGCTGATAAGCGCTGACATGCGCACCACCGGATCGGGATTTTGCACTGGCGTGCGGGAACCCCTCAGTGGAGAAGGGGCCGCAGAGCCAGGGAGTGCAGAACCCGCAGGGGAGCCGGATGCAGCCGCAGCGGCACGCGCGGAGCGAATGGACTCCACCACAGGTCGAGGGCTTCGGCGATTAGACACCATGGCTGGAAGTACGTAATCGGGAATCTTGTAACTTGTGTATAAACAACGGGGCACAACTTCAGCCCAAATTGTCAACGGTTTGGTGATAAAATTTTGAACGCGGCCGCGATCTTCAACGGTGGCCGAGGTCGAGATGTGGTTGCTGACGGCGACGTGCGTCAATTGCCGGCGACGTGCGGCGGTTACAAGGAGATTCGACGTGCTCCCCAGGGATCCAAAGCAACAAACGAACACCCACAAGTGGTGGCCGATAACCTGACAAGAAGTGAGATATATATATGTCAATATATATGCTCGAATGCGTGTGTGCAGAACAGTCTCGCAGGGGCGGGTGTTCTCGGATACTAAGATGATATAAAATACTGAGTTAGGTGTTTTATAGCACACCGTGACACACGTGACAACGGACACTGGTGACACATCGGGCTGAGGGGTGACAGACAGGAGACCCACTGTGCCCCCCCCTTACAGTGGGGGTGGCAATATTTGGGCTCCCCGTGAGCCCGCCTAACTTCAGGGTCCTGGCTCAGCGGGTGGATTTCTCGGCGTGAGCAGGTGGCTACTTGCAGTCCACTTTCTGGGGGCAGTTGGAGGTCAGTCCTAGAGACCCGCTAGAGCAGGAGTTGCTGAGGAGCATGAAGGAAGATATGGTGAGTGTCAGGGTTATGACCGATGACATATGTGTCATACATGTCATACGTGTCATACCTGTCATACCATGTCATGTTATGTCATATATTATTATGACAGTCGGTCATGTCATATATTATTATGACAGTCGACAGTATGGTCGATCATGACTGTACAGGTCGAGTCGCGTCATACATTTATGACAGTCGTCAGAACGGTCGACTATGACATGTACAGTCATACCATTTGTCATTCACTCACCTTGAGTGACACCTGTCATCGAGAGGCCAGGTTGTGGCATCGAGATGACAAAGCAAGATGAAGTCTTGAAGAACCGAAAGTGTTCGGAGAAAACTCATCTTTGCTTCTAGCATGTTCTGAACAAGCATGCGAGTATCATATGGCTTATTCGTTCAGCCGATACTGATTGTTCAACCAATGCCTTGGGTTCACAACCCAATTGTGGTGGCATCTATGAGATGCGGGGCATCGCGTAAAATGAGGTAGCGTTGGGCTACAGCAGTCACTTCTGAAGAAGCACTGCACTCATATCCACACATACGCTGCGTGAGCTATTAACGTTCCATAATAGCCTCGCTATATATCATATATCATATCGCTTCCAAGCGAACCCTTAAGAGTGGTATTCTAATCGTCCACGCGACGAACGAGAACCTAAGTGTGCAGTGCAGCAAATAGAGATATATTGTATTTTGTGTGTGCAACAGGTTCGCGGATCGCATATACATACAGGCGCTCGCAGTCGCACATATAAGACATATATCGCATAAATACACTCGCTGCGGAATAAACAGCGGACGAAGTGCGCGGGAGATATCGTCGCTAACACTTACGCTCGCATAATCACCGTCAAAGTATAACAGCGCGAAGAGGTGTGCATACAGCATACAAATCGCATACATGCGCTGCTATCATTCGCAAAATTGCACGATATGCGACATACTGACGCGCAGATGAACAAATCGTCATCAGTGTATGTACCGTACACGAAATGGCATTCATATCATATGCCATACATACCTGCGACAGAGATATGTTCACCAATTGCAGCGCGCACATCAGCGACTTTGATAAATCGCTACTCGCACTAATTTCAGTGCAGTGTACGCATCAAAATCTCGTCATTTTAAATGGTTGCAAAAATCACTCGTCTACGCGCGCATGACGATTTTGCTTGACAGGATATATACACACCTGCTAGATTTATCATGATCAGACGATGCGCGATTATGGTATACATATATGCAGCATGCTACTTAAATCTGTGATGCTTGCACCGTGTCAATATACAATTTTAGTCTGGATATATGCTAGACTGGATGTATACAATGTCTAGATCTTCAAAATCAAGCTCATATAAATGTCATGGCTGATGTATATGTCAACTTTCATGGAGTTCTGCATGGTTTGACTGTATATAGTCAGGCTTACCAAAGCAAAAACGATGATGCAACTTATATTGTTTTATTTTATTATTTGTCTTTATTATTTATTTGGTTTTTAGTTGTATTTTTAGCTTACCATCTTCCCCCCTCAAGGAAGTGTATTGCTAGGCGGTTGTCAAGCGCCGTTTAAATACAACAGAGGTCCGACCTCTATGTGATGACGTGATAGCTTACTATGAAGCTGGATAGCAGTTCTCGGGTTGCAGCCCGAATCCACGTCATCAGCGCGGGTCACATCGTGCCCATGCATACGCGATCGTAGCGCAGGTCACATCACCGTGCCCGAGCATACGCGATCTTAGCGTAGGTCACATCATGTGCCTTATGCTGTTACATCTGACACCGAATCTGCGAGCCGTTTACGAGAATACCAATCTTAGGGCTCTATAAATAGTGATGGGATTTTTCACTGTCTGAAAATCACCTAACATTCACTTAGGTATTGAATGCAGTTTTGCTTAAAAATCTTGGCAAAATCGTTATACTGCTTATTTTTTACCTGTATTAGGGTTACTGATATCAAGTAACACCCTAAACAATGTATTGGGTAATAGGGCCACTGTAACCACACATGCCCTAAAAATGCCGCCATTATTTGGAAAAACTTCGTTTTTTGGCATTATTATATCATGCTAAATCATCGTAGACATGATAATACTATGGGCAACAACCCTAAAACTGTAGGGCAACAACCCAAAAACTGCAGGGCTACAACCCAAGGACTGTAGGGCTGCAACCCTAAAACTGTATGAGCCGCTTCCTATAAGGAATGCAAGCTATAAGCTATAAGCTATAAGGTATATAAACAACTGACTGCCTATGTGTTCACACTTCCTCAAGGGGGGAAGAAGGTGGATAGGATTCACACATATCCATTTCATATTCCGATCTGGTGATTTCTGATGGATTGCTTTTGATAAAATCACTGCATCCACAAATAACGTTGAAATCTGTACAACGTTGAATCCACCATCACTAATAAAGTGTAAACTCGGATGGGAAACTATATTCCAATGACTATAAGTTGACTCTTGATCAGCATTTACATTCTTGAGTAAGTTTGGAATGCTGAACTATATACATAACATATAACCTGATACCATGCTTAATTGCATTTCCTGGATCAGAAGATGATAGTTATATAATGTATATATATATATATCCCACCTGATACACTTTGGCACTATAGCCGTACATAAGAGTGGGAAGGACAAGTGCATCGCTGTAAGACTGGTTGATATAGTCCCAGTGCTGAAGGCAGAATTTGGCACCTGAATAACAGCTGATAACTGTTGGTGACCACCATGTAAGACCTTCCAAGCGTAACTCCTTTGTCCTGAGATGCAAGTGAATTGTTCATAATATGTTGACATCACATAAAATCATTCTGATAAAAACCCTATATATTCACATGAGTTGTCATCACTACAATGACATGGGTTTTTGAATCGTCGAAATGAGTATAACTCCGATGCATTCATTAGCACAAAATAAGCTGTTGAGATTATTCCTCCGGCTGGATTGCAATCATTCACAATCCCTGTACATTCCGGTGACAAAATATTGCACTGGACTGATCACCACATCAGGTATAATCTGTAATATATAAGTCACCAGAGAAAGCATTGAAATCAGCACAATGCTGTCTAGACTCACAAAGATGAGTAATATGTATAATAGAGGCACAATGTGACCTACGCTAAAATCGCGTATGCTCGGGCACTGTATTGTGACCTGCGCTAAGATCGTGTATGCATGGACACAATATGACTCGTGCCAATGACGTGGACATATTTTTTGCCACGACATTACATCTGAAATCAATAAATCACTCAGAGTAAAGGTGTTGACATCATTATAGCACCATTATACATATAGTCATGAGGATTTTAAAGAAGACATAGTCTCTCCGATATTGACAAACATGGTACATATATATATATATCCATGCTCTCTGATCATATATTGACATCCCACAGCATACGATGATGGTAATAACAAACCACTTCGCTGCTGGAGGGTAGTGTTGTATTTTATACAGCACATGCATGGGCACTATATGACCCACGCTGATGACGTGAATTCGGGCTGCATCCCAAAGACTGCGATGCACCTTTGGTGCAATGGGCTGCAACCCGAGAACTGCAATTCGGCTTCATAGTAAGCTATCACGTCATCACATAAAGGTCGGACCTTTGTTGTATTTGAACGGCGCTTGACAACCGCCTAGCAATACACTTCCTTGAGGGGGGAAGATGGTAAGCTAAAAATACAACTAAAAACCAAATAAATAATAAAGATAAAATATAAAATAAAACAATTAAGTTGCATCATCGTTTTTGTTTTGGTAAGCCTGACTATATACAGTCAAACCATGCAGAACTCCATGAAAGTTGACATATACATCAGCCATGACATTTATATGAGCTTGATTTTGAAGATCTAGACATTGTATACATCCAGTCTAGCATATATCCAGACTAAAATTGTATATTGACACGGTGCAAGCACTATGGCCTCTGCCACCGATGATCATTGAAAAGGACAACCATTTTTGATATTTCATACATATCATCTGATTGTATCATTAAAGGTGTCAAGAGTACTCAATGCAATATGCAGGCTACAGCCTGAGTACAACACCTAAAAAAGTCAAAGCCACTGAGCTGACCAATGCAGCATAAATGCTAGCTATCTTGAAGGCTATACAATAAGCCTATTGCCTTTTGTCTTGATATGTATCCGTGTATTGGCATCTGTTTGAGGTAATTATGCCTACTGGATGAGCCATACCAACCATCTTGTCTTCATTGATCATTACATATCTGATCATATCGCCATTGAGCAATGCCTATTCTGTGAGATTATATATCACGAGGCATTTCATTAGTGCACATTAAACAATTGAAGTGCAACAAAGACCATCAGCTCTGCATCATACCAAAAGGTTGAGTTGTTGTCAATTGATTTTTTAGACACCATTTCTCAGAGATCTATTCATCATAAAAGACAGAGTCTGTGCAATCATGGCTATTCAGCCTCCGACATAGCTGCATAGCTATTTAGCTTATGGTCCCAACCGTTGTTAAGCAGCCTCTACGCTTTATGGCTGAAAAGTGGCAAGCAATCTCTTCGGTCATTCTTGGGCATAGAGCAATCTAGCACAGCCAATCCAGGATGTTTATCCCAAAATTCTCTACGAATTATTCATATCTTCTATGTGTCATATGAAACAACCAATATACCATCCTATGATGAAAGTCATCTCCTTCAGTGGTGATTTTGCATAATGACTTTCTTGCTGTTTATTTTCTTCTCATGCTGCAGGTCTGCTGCATCCCTGTGTTATTCGTCCTAGATGAAAGAACAAGACATGTTGAAGCCAGTTTTGCTTTTGGATGAAGAAAGCTCAGAAGAAGAAGTTACCAGCAAGTTTCGTAGCCGGTACAACGTTCCGGATGAAAAAGTAGCAAAGAGGCGCTTGCAGAATAAGAAAAACGCTGAGCGCGATGCCAAAAGACGTAAGAAACAATGTCCAGAGTGGATGTTGGACAGTCAATGGTAGCTTTAGCTAGAAAAGTACATTAAATTCAGATTCTGAACATTTTAGTGGACTTGAATGCACTCAAATTTGTACTAAGTTGCAATTGTCCAAAGTTTTATTCTGACATCACTATTTATTTGTGGAATAGCATACAATGGTATAAGCCATCCACATATAGATTGACATCATATTTGTAATTTCATATCATTTTGGCACATAAGACAAGCATGCTTCATTGAGGAATAAAGACTCTTTGAAAACTCATTCGGGAATGTATAGAAATTTGTTGCCTCATCCATTAGGCCACGAAGTCTTGGAAAACTCTCAATCTGCATACGATCTCCAAGCACAATTCATCCTCATTCTGGAAAGTAACAGAAATTTTATAGTCATAAAACAAGTCACAATTCTATCGGATTGAAATGACACATTCATCATTCATATTTCTTTACCATAACAAGTCTCTGAATAGTGTCTGCCCAAAAATAAAATGGGCACCATTGAGATAAGTGATCATGTGCTGAAGAATATACACATATCACTAGGCAATGCCATGTTCTATTCATAACGAAATGACATGTCAGCCATCCATCACCTACGAAAATACAACTCGTAGTAAGTTGTCGTCATTAAGACACTTCTTGATTGACTCTCCATTAGCTTCGATACCAAAGTTAAACTTCGGTAACTCTCCATCACTAATTTCTTTGTTCATCATGACAATCATTTTCCAGAACATTGTCTAAATTGGGCACACTATAATGACCCTGAATTGACAAATGTATGTGGGCTGCAACCCAACAACTGCATTTGACATCATCTGGCATTTGCCACATTCAAAATCGTCAGGCATGTTGCCAATATGACGTACAGAGAATCAATGTTTAGATTGACATTGTTACCTCTAAAGCATTCGATGAGTAATCTTAGTCTGATTCTCTTTCAAACCATTTTTTACATAACACAATGATTGAATAACATCCTCCATCACCATCTAATTGGTTTGATACATCTCTTTTTGCAAGGGGGAGGAAGAGTATAGATTCATTCATGTTCATACAGCTGCCACACCTTACATTATTGTGATTTGCTTGGAAAATTAAAAATCTTATCAAAAATTCCAGCATCTGTGTATAGCAGCCATAAAGTTGATGACACGGTACATCATGCCGATTGAAACATCAAATGAAGTCTTATTTGACTTACTGACACATGAAGTTCATTATGAAGAAATCATAGATGCATATTTCTCCGGCTCTATCATAGTATATGAAGGGCACTGACATAGGAGAACGATGGTTTTTCAAATGTGAATAAGCTATATTGTAAGCTTAAGACCATCACTTTGACGTCAACAGCCTGAGATGCTGATTGTCGAAATTCAAGAGTTGAAGGATTCATTGAATCAACCTTGATACATGTGTTTTGATTCATAAATTGTTGATCCATGATTTCTAAATCTAGAGAAGCTGGCACACAAGTTGTTGCCAATGTATTAAGGAAAGCATCTGAGCAAAGGATTGCCAGTTGTGCCATTAAACATCGAATTCCATGAACAGCAAAGCCGAGTGAGTAAATCAGCCACTCTAGCTAATTGCCCGTCATTCCTTCCAGGTTCATGACAAGAGACAATTCATCAAAGTCATACATCAATGCATAAGTCACATGCATGGTTGCACAGTTTGTATCCGAATGCGACCCCATCAAGGTTAAGCATCTTGACAGTAACTCTGGCCAACCAAAAGCCTTCCTGTCTTCGGATATCTTGAGTATTCTCATTTCCAGTTCCATTATGGACTAGGAAGCATCATGACTGTGCCTCGCCAGGACACTAATCCTCAAAGCCGCACACTTGAGGCGAGCCTTATGAGACAGTGACCTTTTGCTTGTGGGGCGTCAACCCCTTATCAAATCCTGAACACTTGTTAACACCTGGATAAATTTATCATGATGCAACTTAAGTGGGATTATAAGTTCCACATAATCATATTGTCTACGTATGCTGAAGGCATAACTGCCGCATATGATCACAATAGGTCGCAGCTTCTATAACATTGTGGCTTCTGAGTCAAAAGCTGATAGCCAATGACTTTTGCCAATAAATGCCGACCTAAAAATAATCAGGCCGTGGAAACATGTACCCAAGAGGTTTTCATCCATCGGTCGCATAAATATATCAGGGCTGCATCCCAAGAACTGCAGGGCTGCATCCCAAGAACTGCGATGCATCTTCGGTGCAATGGGCTGCAACCCGAGAACTGCAGGGTTATATCCCTAACATTTTTTACCCTGCATCAAATTGATATGACAGGAGCAGGAATTGATCCTTCCTTGCTAAGGTGTAGTGAGCCTTGTATAAATCATACCCTTACACAGATACGCATATGCGGGTACCAATATCTGTGAAAAAACTGCTAAATGCTACCTTTGCCAAAACCGTGGTTTGTCATCGGATTCTTGGCCAGTCATCCGAAGCTACCGGAGATATTGACTGAGGTAGAAGGAGTTGTGATCCTAAGTTGTGCTTGACAAACATAACTAAATAAATTTCACATTAGTACGTGGCGAATCCATTCTCACTCATCGCGATAGATGTTCGTCAAAGCGTGCGTACTGGACAAAAATATTGAGGAGTTGAGCAGACCGGTAAAGGATTATAAGTCCAATTCCGTTAAGCAGGGCCGCTCCGTTTGCATTAAAACAAGCCCCTTTGTTCGTTTATTATCGAAATCGGGCTCCCCATCACCGCCTAGGATCCTCCAAAGTAGCTTAAGGAGGGGAGGAAGAGTTGGGTGCACTATATTAGGCCGAGAATCGTTCGAATATAATTCGTTATAATCGTGGGATCATCGATCGCGCAAAAGGCGACGACGGCTAGCGCAAATAATCCGTAACGTAGACTTCGGATGCTTTGAATCGTCTAGCACATACATGATAACGTGTGGATCAATCAGTAATCCAGCGTAGGATTGTATCGCGAAAACGCTCTTCATTGAACCTTGGAACGTCACTCAACGATACGATTTCCGGAAAGGTGGGCTGCATCCTAAGGACTGTATGGCTAAATGCCTAAGGTGAGGGACTAAAGTGGACTCAGTTCCCCCCAATAACCTAAAAACACCATGAGGGACGCCTCAAATCGGTGTAAGAAGACTGGTACCAGCAAGAAGCGACAATAACAAAGACATTAAAGACATATACAAAGGTATGCCCGTTGTGAGGTCACAACTCTCTTAAGAGGGGAGATCTGTCAGGGTTATGACCGATGACATATGTGTCATACATGTCATACGTGTCATACCTGTCATACATGTCATATTATGTCATATATGTCATGTCAGTGTCATGTCATATATTATTATGACAGTCGACAGTATGGTCGAGTGTACGGTCGAGTCGCGTCATACATTTATGACAGTCGTCAGTACGGTCGACTATGACATGTACAGTCATACCATTTGTCATTCACTCACCTTGAGTGACACCTGTCATCGAGAGGCCAGGTTGTGGCATCGAGATGACAAAGCAAGATGAAGTCTTGAAGAACCGAAAGTGTTCGGAGAAAACTCATCTTTGCTTCTAGCATGTTCTGAACAAGCATGCGAGTATCATATGGCTTATTCGTTCAGCCGATACTGATTGTTCAACCAATGCCTTGGGTTCACAACCCAATTGTGGTGGCATCTATGAGATGCGGGGCATTGCGTAAAATGAGGTAGCGTTGGGCTACAGCAGTCACTTCTGAAGAAGCACTGCACTCATATCCACACAGACGCTGCGTGAGCTATTAACGTTCCATAATAGCCTCGCTATATATCATATATCATATCGCTTCCAAGCGAACCCTTAAGAGTGAGCACCAGAGCCTTGGGCAGTTGGAGCAGCAGCTATCTGGGGGCTTTCGGGAGATTTGCGAGGTGGTGTGCGGACAGACAGCCTCCGAGGGAGTCTTGCCCGGCTTCGGCTTTGACAGTGGCTTTGTATCTGCGGTTCCTCACGGACAGGGCAGATTCTTTCTCAGTGGTGAAGACGGCCTCAGGTGCCATCTTTGCGGTCCACGATGTGGCCTTGGTCCCGCGGGACCTGAACCCAACTAAGGCGGAACTGTGTAAAGCGGTCAGAGAGCAGGCTAAGAGGAAGTTCGGCTTGGGAGTGAGGAAAAGGAAGGCGGCGATGCCAGTGGAGTTGCTGGCTGCGGGGGTTCGGATGTATGCTTCAGGTGACAGTAAGGGGCGGTTCTCTCTCTTCAGACTCACAGTGGCTTGCATGGCGGCGGTGATGTGGGTCGGGTGCCTGCGGTACTCTGACATGCAGATGGTTTGGGTGGGGGCCTTGCGGATCTACCCCACTCATATGGTCTTCCTGCTGTGCAACAGGAAGAATGATGTGTACAGAGAAGGGGACGTGGTGTACTGTGCCCGCGGGGGGAAGTGGTTCTGCCCGTGTGAGCTTTCGGAGCGGCTCATTGCCGCGGGAGGCCTCTCAGGAGCGGTGAACCTGTTTCAGAGTTGGGACGGCAGGAAAGCAGTGCGGGACCCTCAGGTGCCTCTCAGCGGCCGGCACATCGAGTATCATGCTTGCAGGCGGGAGATCATCAGGATGGTAGCCGAGGGTGCAGGCAGGACAGAGCAGGAGGTCCAGGCGGTTTTCGGTACCCAGAGCATGCGGTCTGGCGGTGCCACGGTCGTGGCCCGTAAGGTGTCCTTCGAGGAGTTCATGCGGCATGGGCATTGGGTGACGCCGGCAGCAGCTATGCGGTATGTGGAGCCGTCCACTGAGGAGCGGGTAGCAGTTACGGCAGGTGCAGGGTATTAGCTTGTTTCCTGATCCGTGCCGCATGCTTCCGTACCTTGTTGTGATATAGAGCACTCTTGTGCTGGCGAGTGGTATGCCTGCGGGCCCATTATTCGCCGGGAGGCTTAATGATTATTTGAATATTTATGACGGGAAGTGTGAAATATATATATATAGTGAGTATATATATATATGTACGCAGGTCAAGAAAGCTGTGCAGTGGCTCGCACGGATTTCGCAGTCAAAAAGATGAGATAATAAAATAACTTGGGTGTTTTATTATCGGTCGGCTGGCAAGATGCAAGTGACACCACAGGGCGAGGGGTGACACAGGAAGAGACAGTCACCCCCAGTTTGTGGGGGGGGCGAAAGTCTGTCTCTCCATGACACCACCTCACCCCGAAGGCGTGAGGTGCCACGATGCAAGCCAGCAAAGCCGGGTCTAACATCCCACGGTGGGCTACACGGGCAAAGCCCTAAAAAAACAAGCATCATCGGAGACCCTAAGAGGTCTTTTTCAACCCAGCTAGTTTGGCTTCGCCGCGCTGGTCTATAGATGCGTGCTCTAGGGGCTTATGCCCATGCATGTGCTGTGGGGATACCTACTCCCACAGGCCAGCCGTGATTCTAGCCCCAGCAACCGTTGGTGGATGGCGGCGGAGTACTCGATGGTGGATGCAGTCGAGCGCCGCCAGGATGTCGTCATCCAACGCCCACGCGGTGCGGTGTGACAATGCGTGGCATTACCAGAGCAAGTGCGGGGACGCGGGCACCCCGATGGGGGCGAAGGCGGAAAATGCGGTGTGCTCCTCCTCTGCACACGAGTGCGAAAGCAGAGAGGGAAAACGGCAGGTCGGGTGCTACAGCACCACCACACACCACCAGACAATGGTCAATGAACACGTAAGGTGGATGAAAGAGCGGAGAATGCTGCGGACGGAACTCGTTGCTGTCAAAGGTCTTGTCATTGGCGGAGGCGTTAGACTCGATGTTGGTGTATGGCGCATAAGCACCACCAGACACCACCAGACCATAGCCAGAGGTAAGATGATGTCGACGTAGTCGGGGAGATGCCACCACTGAACGCACAGCGGCCATACGCGCATGCTGGCGTGCAGTGGACATGGCTGAAGACCACAGACTGCAGAATTCTGCGAGTGAAAGTTAGGGTTCCAAGGCGAAAACCCAACTTTTCGTAAAATTGACAATTCCAAGTGATGAAAGGGTCAAATTGGGGTAGATTCCCGCGGGGAAGACGGTGGTGACGTCAAAAACGTCGTGCGATAAGCCAATTTTGCTGCTGTTGAGGTGCTGCTGGCCAGAGCGTAAAGCGAAATAGATGGGGACGACGTAGTCGAGAATGATGGTGATAAACGTGCGTTGCGCACGAAAAAGATTGGGCGTTGCGCTCAAATAAATAATAGCCGATGCCGTTGCAGCATGTACGGGGAGATGGCGGCGATGTGTAACGTTGCGTCGGGAAGGACGTAATCGGAAATGTTGGCCGTAAGCGTGCGTTGCGCACGAAGACAAGGATTGGGCGTTACGCTCAAATAAAGAACTGCGGATGCTGTCGCAGCACCTTTGGGGGGGAGGGCGCGGAGGAACGGTACGTGACTGCCGGCCGGTTTGATGAGTAGTGACGTTGCGTCACTGTATACCGCGTTGCGCGGGATCCGAATGAAAGCTAAAAAGAACGTGAGAAACCACCAGCTAGTGGTAACCCATAACCTGATGGGAAGTGTGAAATATATATATATAGTGAGTATATATATATATGTACGCAGGTCAAGAAAGCTGTGCAGTGGCTCGCACGGATTTCGCAGTCAAAAAGATGAGATAATAAAATAACTTGGGTGTTTTATTATCGGTCGGCTGGCAAGATGCAAGTGACACCACAGGGCGAGGGGTGACACAGGAAGAGACAGTCACCCCCAATTTATGGGGGGGCAAAAGTCTGTCTCCCCGTGAATTTACTAGCTCCAAGATCTTTGTTGCATCTCCGAGTCGTGCATCATGCTTTACAGTTGTGATTATGGGTAGCTAGGGTAGCTAGGGTAGGCCTGTAGGGAAGCGGTGTGTCACATAACTGGATGTTATGTGTCACAGTACAGCGATGGGACTGAGAGGTGCTGTGTCACATAACTCAGGTTATGTGGCAGACCGGACCGCAGGGTCCAGCGGTCAGCAGTATAAGGTTTTCGAACTCTAGAGAGTTCGGCTCCGATACTTGATCTGATTTTCTGAAGGGTTTCCCACCCGCCCATACTCGTGAAGGTATCGACTGATTAGACTGATTGATTAATTCAGTCAGTGACATGAGCGACAAAAACCAAATCAGTTCATGTCACCGACTGAATACGATGTCACCAACCGAATACCAATTAATTCAGAAAACTCTCTCACCTCGCCCATCACATATATAAATAATAATTTATTGCGGTGGGGGGCGACGTATATTAATATTACCGCCAGAAGTTAAGGATATATAATTATATATATGATTTATGGTATATATAATTTATATAACATATTTGCTTGAAATTTCTTGGCGCTTCGCGATAAAGAGGGGGGTGGGGGGGGAGGTGTGGGGGGTTCTGGGGTAGTGGGGTAGCGGGGAAGCGTTTCGTGGGGGGTTCACGAGGTGGAAGCGGGGGAGGGGGGCTTGGGAGGGGGGAGGGGGAGCCACCGCTGCCCCCATTCCTCCTGGCTCCCTCCCCCCCACCCCCCCCACCTCCCACCCCCCTCCTTATCGCGAAGCGCCAAGAAATTTCAAGCAAATATGTTATATAAATTATATATACCATAAATCATATATATAATTATATATCCTTAACTTCTGGCGGTAATATTAATATACGTCGCCCCCCACCGCAATAAATTATTATTTATATATGTGATGGGCGAGGTGAGAGAGTTTTCTGAATTAATTGGTATTCGGTTGGTGACATCGTATTCAGTCGGTGACATGAACTGATTTGGTTTTTGTCGCTCATGTCACTGACTGAATTAATCAATCAGTCTAATCAGTCGATACCTTCACGAGTATCACCCGCCCTCCCATTCAGGCTTGGTCCGATATTCACTTATTTCATATCGCGCGCGTCGTGCTTCGTTTCGGCGGTGCCCACCGCCTCTATATATGTGGCACTGCGTGCATCATGCTTTACAGTTGTGATTATGGGTAGCTAGGGTAGCTAGGGTAGGCCTGTAGGGTAGGTGTGTCACATAACTCTCAGTTCTTGTGTCTGATGGGGTAATTTGCGCGAGGCATTCGATATCGAGCGCGATCGGAGTGTCCTACCTCGCTACGCACCTCTGCTCTCGTCTGCTTCTTTTGAACCTGAGCGCTGAGGTGCGACCTCCACCTGCGTCAGAAAACTTTGCGTGGGCCATCCCATGTTCAAGTACTGGGTTTCTGCATTCACGTAACTTTAAGATACATTGCGTTCTTCGAATGGACGGAGTGTAGTACCCGTAACGATATCTTGATAGAAAATTTGTAAAGCTGGGATACTGTGCTAGTCGTGGTGAAGACGTTTAGGAACTGACGTCTAACAAGGTCATTTATCTGAAAAACTTTGACTATTTCAAGTGTTTCCTTTTGCTGAAGTGGACAAGTCAAGAGCATTCATCTTACAGTGAAAGTGAAACAGAGCGATTCGTCCGTACAAGGCAGCTTTTTCAGGGAGCGCGAGAGAGAGTGTGTGTGAGAGAGTGTGTGAGTGTGTGTGAGAGAGAGTGTGTATGTGGGTCCCTTGCGCTCGTATTTACCTGTACTTCGATTCGGGGTATGCCGAGATATTTTGGGCGCGCGGCGTGAGCAGGAGCAAACATACCTGTAACAGGCGGTGCGTACGCTAGTTATCGCCCACAACTTCGAAGAGCTCACAAAATGGCTGATAACGAGGACAAGCCGGAGGAAGCTAAGCCAGCTGCAGATGCGAAGGAAGAGGCAAGTCTGATTGCATTCCTCTCGTTCGGGTTTTCTTCTCGCTCGGGATTGTACTATTTCAAGCCTCGTTTGTCTCGTAACCTTGCCGACGCCTTTAGTTTTTCTGCCGCCAACGGCCAGCCCCTTCACGATATTCCAACTCACACTCACAGACATATGGGCGCGTGCCTTAAAACATAACATGTTATTTGTAGTATACGTCGTCGCATACCGAGGACGTCGTTTCCCGAAAGTGGTGTGATTTGAGCACTTTCTTTGGCATACGGGCAAACTCTGAAATTCCAGCGGAGCTCCTTAATTGCATTGATAGGGGAGGGAAATTTCGGAAATTTCGGTTTTGTTCGTCATTGTCCTTTAAGGCCTTCGCGGTAGGCTCAGCCAGTTTGTGCAACTATCGAGTTGTGGTATTGAATTGCCCGATATCTCTTGTGAATGTCGTTATTCGAACTTTGAAGCCTGCATTACGCATGCATGTCCGCTAGCACTACAGCTGGTCTATGCACTGTTGAGCTGTGGATTGTGGTGCTTCTTCTCGACCGCTTGGCACATGTGTTGATATGCCGTGCTGCGAACTGCAGGCCCCGCCGGCTGCGAAAGTCAAAGTTGCAGATCACACCGTCGAGAAGGAGACCCCTCCGTTGATGGATACAATCTACGACGCCGTTCTAATCATTTTCATTTTCGGTTGCTTCTTCGGGACTATTGTTTATTACATTACGTCAGGGGTGAGTTTTCAGCTGAATTGAATGCTTGTTCCCGCTCTTTGTTCACGGACTGACCCTAAAACTTCCCGTCAAGGATCGTCTCACAGGAAATTCCGTCTCCCCCACTTCCACCTCCGCCATTTCCGCCCCCGGAAACTCCGCTCGGTAAGTGTCCAAATCCCTTTACGCGTCTTGGTCCGTCGTCTTCTCCGTCCTGTGCTGGCTTTTCCACTTTTGGTATGCTGCCGCTCGGGGGAAGACGTCGGTGCCTCGTTTCATTTGAAAATCTTTGTTTCGGTCGTTTGATGCAAGGTTTCTTATCAGCGCAAGCAGCTTTCTCAGTGTGTCGTTTTGCTGCTCTCCCTCTACAGAGTCCCCTCCACCAGCACCAGAGCCTACCGCGCCTTTCCCTCCGCCGTCGATTCCCGACGATGTTGAACTGCCTGAACAGTTTCAGTATGTGGTATACGTTTCCCTCATCATGCTTACAATGTACACTTTCTTTTTATGCTCTTGTAAATAAACAGATAACATTGGTAAAATGGGATTCCTGACGGCGGCGTAGCACAGAACTCAGAAGCGCTGGTCAGCTGTGGCGCATCAGCTCTTTGCGCCTCCTTTGTCACTTTGTTGAGCTGAATCTTAAGCGTTGTACTTCTCACTCTTTCACTTCGTACTCGTTACTCCGGCCTGCCGCACGTGCACTGCGCCACTCTTTAGCTTACTCCACGTATCCCTTTCTGACTTCTGGCCTGCCTTACACTCCTTTCCCCGCCCTCTGACCTGCCGTTCGGACTCTATCCGGCCCATCGGTTTGCTACGCGGGGATTCACGCAACTCTCCGGTCATCAGTTGATCATCGATCTGAGCCCCACTCCGGCCTGCGAGATGAATATCGTCTTCCTGTGAAACCTTTTCAGTACAACACTCACGAGCACTCAAAACAACGCAGTATACTTGCTACAGTCTATACGAAAAGTTTGTGCATCTTCACTTGAGATGAGGGCTCTGGTGTAAAAGTAGTGTTACAGTAAGGATTGAGCGCTTGATCTAAGCATAACTGCGGCGACCTTTCTTAGCAATGCTTTGGGTTATGAAATCTCATTGATGTCCAACTTGCTGTTTGGCGGTTAAAAAAAACTATTATACTGTTGTTGTGTTCCCTTGTGGTACTCTTTTGTCTAGTTATGGTGCTCTTATATCTACACGTGGTACTCTTTTGTCTAGTTATGGTACTCTTATATCTACACGTGGTACTCTTTTGTCTGCACATGTGTACGTCCAGTAGGCCAGTGTTATAACACGTGGTACTCTTTTGTCTAGTTATGGTACTCCTGTATCTACACGTGGTACTCTTTTGTCTGCACATGTGTACGTCCAGTAGGCCAGTGATTATAACACGTGGTACTCTTTTGTCTAGTTATGGGACACTTGTATCTACACGTGGTACTCTTTTGTCTGCACATGTGTACGTCCAGTAGGCCAGCGATTATAACACGTGGTACTCTTTTGTCTAGTTATGGTGCTCCTGTATCTACACGTGGTACTCTTTTGTCTGCACATGTGTACGTCCAGTAGGCCAGTGATTATAACACGTGGTACTCTTTTGTCTAGTTATGGGACACTTGTATCTACACGTGGTACTCTTTTGTCTGCACATGTGTACGTCCAGTAGGCCAGCGATTATAACACGTGGTACTCTTTTGTCTAGTTATGGTGCTCCTGTATCTACACGTGGTACTCTTTTGTCTGCACATGTGTACGTCCAGTAGGCCAGCGATTATAACACGTGGTACTCTTTTGTCTAGTTATGGTGCTCTTGTATCTACACGTGGTACTCTTTTGTCTGCACATGTGTACGTCCAGTAGGCCAGTGATTATAACACGTGGTACTTTTTTTGTCTAGTTATGGTGCTGTTGTATCTACACGTGGTACTCTTTTGTCTGCACGTGTGTACGTCCAGTAGGCCAGCGATTATAACACGTGGTACTCTTTGGTCTAGTTATGGTACTCTTGTATCTACACGTGGTACTCTTTTGTCTGCACATGTGTACGTCCAGTAGGCCAGTGATTATAACACGTGGTACTCTTTTGTCTAGTTATGGGACACTTGTATCTACACGTGGTACTCTTTTGTCTGCACATGTGTACGTCCAGTAGGCCAGCGATTATAACACGTGGTACTCTTTTGTCTAGTTATGGTGCTCCTGTATCTACACGTGGTACTCTTTTGTCTGCACATGTGTACGTCCAGTAGGCCAGCGATTATAACACGTGGTACTCTTTTGTCTAGTTATGGTACTCTTGTATCTACGCGTGGTACTCTTTTGTCTGCACATGTGTGCGTCCAGTAGGCCAGTGATTATAACACGTGGTACTCTTTTGTCTAGTTATGGGACACTTGTATCTACACGTGGTACTCTTTTGTCTGCACATGTGTACGTCCAGTAGGCCAGCGATTATAACACGTGGTACTTTTTTGTCTAGTTATGGTGCTCTTGTATCTACACGTGGTACTCTTTTGTCTGCAC
>LGRX02007474.1:0-32932 GCA_001247695.2 Cymbomonas tetramitiformis
ACGGTAACGGCGGTTCTCCGGCAGCAGAGGCCGCGCCGCTGGCCAGAGTGTCGAAGGACGTTGGGGATGGAGTAGTCGGCCAAAGTGACGGTGAAAACGAAAAGACGGATGGAGGCCGATGAAGTCGTAGACCACCAATCGCACAGGCGGTAGGCAACTACGGACGGAAGTGAGCAAAGACGGAAATTGGCGGAGCGGTAGCCCACGAAGAAGACGGATAAAAAATGACGGAGTTGACGGAGTTAGAATCGGTGTTCAGGCCGAAGCGAGTCAAAGAAACGACAAATGAACCACCATAGAAGTGGTATGGCCCATAACCCGATGAAAGGAGTGAGAGAGAGAGAGAGATATAAGGGATATATATATATATCGCTGAAACACATGAAAACACAGGTGGTGATCCGGTCGGTCTAAAAACTGCATAAGATAAAATACTTAGGTGTTGTATCGAGAATCGAGTGCGGTGCGGAACGGTCGGAGCGGTGGGAAACAAGGAGAAGCAGGTCCCCATACAGTGGGGGAATCGGCTCGCCCCGTGAACCTCCCCTCACCCTTCTCCCTTTATACCCCTCCCAGGTCCCAGCCCATGCGATGGTGATACCAAGACGCATCAAGCAAGAACCAACACGAAGCAACACGAGTGACACACGACCACGATTTTAATAGATTCTCCCTCCTCCAATCAAATTGGCAGGTTTTAACCTGCCAGCTGCCACATCCACATCCCGCGAAAGGAATTCATAAAACATTACTTATTGGGGAAAAAATCGGAGATGAAATCGAAGATTCCTCATGGGAACACTGACTTTCACCCCCCATAAAGGGGGAGGTCTGTGGTGCCCTGTGTCACCCCTCGCCTGCTCGGATGTCACTTGCAGTGCCTGCTGTTTTCTCCGCTCGTGTGTCACGGTCCGTCCGCTAGCTTAAAACTGTGTATCTCCCAGTTTAATGCGACTTAGCCGAACCGAGAAACTCTGCCTCACTGCCTTGACATTTTACAGTGCAAGCTAATATATCACTATATTATCAGCTTTCACATCAGGTCTGGACCCACCTACGTTCAGAGGTGTTTTTCTTGTGTTCCGTCCGCTTCGCGCCCTGCGATTCTATCCGACACTTCAAATTAGTACCGACATTTCTATTAGTACCGACACTTCAACCTAGTACCGACACTTCAACCCGACATTCGACCTCCTTGCCTTCGCATAGGTCACCCTAGTACCGACATTTACCTTAGTACCGACATTTACCTTAGTACCGACACTACAACGCACTTTTTTGTGCGTTACCATTCAACTAGAACCGACAATTCCTTTGTGATCTTCAACCTCTGGAAAGCAGCACCTCTACTGCCGGAGAAATAGTTTACCGCACGACTATTTTGACCTCACCGGCGGTTTCCTCGTGACATTTGACCCCAATTTCACTTTTACATTGCTCGATTTAGTTAATTTTACGGAAAGTTACGTTGACACCAAGAACCCAAACGCGCTCTCGACTATCTGGCCAGCAGCACCGCTCCTGGCGGGAAAAAGGTTTACCGCACGACGTTTTTGACTTCACCGACGTTTTCCCCGCGAGAATCTACCCCAATTTGACCCTTTCATCGTTTGATTTGCTTGATTTTGCGAGAAGTTCGCTTTTCGCTTGGGAACCCTAATTTTGGGTTCGCAGATTTTGCAGTCAGCAGTCAGTGGTCAGCGACCATGTCCACTGGGCCTCAGCGTGCGCGTATGGCCGATGTTCGTTCAGCGTTGCACTCCTTTCGAGTACATCGGCGACATTCTACCATTGGCTATGGTCTGGTGGTGTCTGGTGGTGTTTGCGCACCAGACGCCAAGCTCGAGTCCATCGCGTTCACCATCGACGACGAGTGCTTTGACTCTTTCGAACTCATCCCTCCGCTTCCCTCACCTTCACCTTATGCGCTCCCTGGTCACCATCTGGTGGTGTTTGGTGCTGCTGTCACGCACACTTCACCCTTCACCATCGTCCCTTTCGAGCCTTTTCCCATGCGCTCAACCACATCCCTTCACCGCATTTTTCGCCTTCGCCCTCCTCACCCCCTCCTCAACGGCACACTTGCTCTGGTGGTGCCCGGCCGTTTTTGGCTTTGGCATCGCACAGGCATTGGTTGAACGTTGACTACTTGGCGCTCGACACCTTTCACCATTGGGAATGACGCCGCCACCGCCGGGAACCTGCCCAAACCCTGGATTGAGACCCTCAATTGGCACATCACGATTTAGCATGTAACTAGAGAACATTACATTTCTACTAGCCGCCTGCCCGGGAGTACCGGCTGGCCCTGCAGTGCACCTCCCACCTTCGGGGTGAGGTGGTGTCATGGGAACACTGACTTTCACCCCCCATAAAGGGGGAGGTCTGTGGTGCCCTGTGTCACCCCTCGCCTGCTCGGATGTCACTTGCAGTGCCTGCTGTTTTCTCCGCTCGTGTGTCACGGTCCGTCCGCTAGCTTAAAACTGTGTATCTCCCAGTTTAATCCGACTTAGCCGAACCGAGAAACTCTGCCTCACTGCCTTGACATTTTACAGTGCAAGCTAATATATCACTATATTATCAGCTTTCACATCAATTCCCCCTCTTTTGAAAAATCGGGAAAAAATTCAGTGCTTTTAACAGTGCGTTTAACAGTGCGTTTTTAACAGTGCAAAAATTGACGCCCATATCGTAGGTTGTACTACGTATGTGTATCAAATGCATATATAAATTAGGTCCTCATTCATGGCAATTCCAGAATTGCTTGAACGGATTCAGAAAATTCAGTGCTTTTAACAGTGCGTTTTTAGTGCGTTTTTTACAGTGCAAAAATTGACGCCCAAATCGTAGGCTGTACTACGTATGCTGTATAGTGTATTAATATTCTATGAATTGAAGCCATTGTGTATCAAATGCATATATAAATTAGGTCCTCATTCATGGCAATTCCAGGATTGCTTGAACGGATTCAGAAAATTCAGTGCTTTTAACAGTGCGTTTTTAGTGCGTTTTTAACAGTGCAAAAATTGACGCCCAAATCGTAGGTTGTACTACGTATGCTGTATGCATATTATTATATGAATTGAAGCCATTGTGTCAGCCATGGGACTACGTGAGACGGCACATATTTTACAAATCACTTCCCACTGCGTCAATAATATAATTCAGGTCATCAGTGGATAATGAAAAATATAAACAGGAATAAATTGATTATTTGATTTATATCAAAAAGCACGCAACGTTACGCTCAAGTCGTTCAAGTGTCGTGAACAGTGAACAATGCCGTTGTGACCATTGAACAGTGTGCTGTCAATAACCCTTACGCCGGAAGCGATCTTATAAATAGATATTGCGCAACAAAATGGACCGAGATTTATATAACGTGAATTCAGAAACAGTGAATGCTATCCATACACGTGGCATAGAAATCCTTTGCTTCTGCCCCAACTTAGATGTCCATATTTATATGGATGCATTGTGGCATCGTTAAAAACAGTAATCACTATATTTATATTTTAAGACCAAAGGTCGATCGTTGGCGGATCGGGACATAAAAGTAGTAGCCTAATCATTCGTTTTATAGCATTTCTGCCGGCTGCTACTCAATACAAACCATAAATAGAGAACTGTGTCACTGTATGCTGTATCCATATTATATGAATTGAAGCCCGAGTGTATTGTAAATAAAAATTAAAACGTACCCAGTGTGCGGTAGAAATGAGTAAGGTCACCATGAATGACTGCGTTAATAGTATAATTCAGGAGCGGGGGGGGGGTCTGGTCCGGTTACCCCCCCTATCTACTCAGCCCGAAAGACACCTGTAATTTGGACAATAATAACATGTAGGTTTTCGAGGCATGCAAATCATTAATGGGCCTATCACATAGTCCTTAAATTGACACCGGAGGGGGTAGGGGTCCGGGGGCGGAGCCCCCGCCGTTACTCCCTCTCTCCCCGAAGATAGAGATGGATAGGACCAACAACGACGAATAAACGTCACGTTAAGTATGTGCTTTGGAACACGTAAAGGGGCGCGGGAAGGGGGGATGGATGAAATTCAGCGCGTTAACAGTGCAAATATTGAGGCCCATATCGTAGGCTGTACACGACACATTCGTGTATGCTGTATGCATATTATATCAATTGAAGCTCGAGTGTATTGTATATAATGCTGGAAACACCGAAATGCTTCCAGTATAATTATATTGTTGATCAGACAATATAATTATGTCGGGCAACAACCTCCCGACGAGACCCAAACGGGACTTGAACCTGCGCGCTCAAGGTGCAAGTCCAACACATAGCGCCCTACGCCTCAGCGGCGCTATGTCATCGATCCGGGGGAGGTGGGGGGTGGGGGGTCGGGTTGTTTTAAAGTTTGAGTTTCGTATACGTTCGTTCACGAAGATTGGGGATTATTTTTTCCCCACCAGACGTTTACGTACCCCCTATAAATAGGAAGTTCCTGGTTCATCGGTGAAAAGAATAAGATTTCGATCTGTCGAATACAGTGTGGGCCCGATTTTAAGCAACAGTCATTTTCGATCCAGCCTCCAGCCCTCGATTGCTTATATCGAAAATCGCGAAATTTCCAGCCTCCCAGCGATTTCGGTTTTTTTTCGTTTGCTTAAATGGATCTAACGACCCGAAATTAATTCGCGGGACCCAGGGGCACCCAGCCGATTGAACTGCTTAAAACTGGCCAATCGCGCACTAAGAAATGTGTCACCAGCCCCCATTGAGGCAGCTGCGATTGCTTAGCCCATTGCTTAGAAGGAGAAAAGAGAGCCAAAAGTCGCGTTGTCCGTAGACGAAAGGCTCGTTTTGAAAGGTTGTTCCTCCCCCTGTTTTGAAAATGTGTATGTATACATAATCATCATGGAAATTGCAACCATTTTATTTTTGCAATCGCACACTAGTAGAAAGCACTATGGCCCATCTGATTGCCAAGGAGCTGCGAGAATTGAAACAGTTGTGCGACGAGGGAGTCTTGACACCGGATGAGTTTCAGAAGGAGAAGAGGTCTTTACTACTCTCCAAGAGTAACAACCGACATGAAAGCCATGCTAGCCATGCAATTTGCGTGTCTGACCAACAGGATGACGATAGTGAATCTGATAGTGAAGTGCCCGAGCTTGTGGATGACGACTCGGACTCTGACTCTGATGAGCTAAAAACAACAAAAATGCCCATTTTCGTGATCTCGATCCAGAGGGCTGGAATTGCTTAACGGGGTTGGCCAAAAATCCAGCCTTTTTGCAAAGGCTGGAAATTGCTTAATTTTTGAGAATTCCAGCGCTGGTTGCTTAAACGAGTGTTGCTTAAAATCGGGCCCGCACTGTACCTTCGACGTTTCGAGAAATCGATATGGTGAATTATCGATCGGACGGTACTGTATGCACAATTTTACTTTCTCGATTGGGACAGGGTACGGGCGCTGGGAACTCGTCCATTTTGCATGATGACACATGATGACTGAATGTCACGGCTGCGTCTATCGCGCGAGACAATGACCACAATGAACGTCGCCGGCAGCAGACGGTGAACACATGTGATGTCACATCGACATCGCGGACACCATTGCCGCTGCGCTGCCGATGCCGTTGCGTGACTGCTTACTCGTTACTGTGACACTCGTTCTTCGTTGACCCATCCCAATCCGCAATTGCATCGTAAAATTCTTCAGCTACAGTACGCAATTTCTTCAACGTTCCGCCGCCTCATGGGGCGAACGGTGCTGTGACTGCTGTGATACACGCAGGGATTTCCAAAGTGCTCGGCTACTTTTATTTTTCAGTTCGCTTATCATAATGTGTAAACTTATGATACTATGTGTGCGCAGGTCATGTCGCAGGTATCCGATGGTGAGGAGGGACGCGCGCTCTTGAGATGTGGAAGTCGAGGTTGGCGAATGCCAACCTTGCTTGGGATGAAACCCAACCATATCGAACTTATCGTATATATTTCACGTTTGCATCCTTGGCATCTATGCAAAGTATGAGGAGCATTGAGTGGACATAAGTCTTAGGCTGTTTTGGTTTTGGGTTCATGGCGCATTCGTGACCTCTTGGGGTGTGGAAGTCGAGGTTGGTCTAAACCAACCTTGCTTGGGATGAAACCCAACCACATCGAACTTATCTCATCGGTACATTTTCTCAATGAACCTGTAAGGTTTGAGCCTCAGACGGCTAGGACAAGTTCGTAGGCTGATTTTGTTTTCCACGATTTATTACGACCCCAAAAAACAAAATCAGCCATCGCCTTAACGTTCTCGAAAGACCTTCAAACTTGTAATATACATTACTTAACTAAGATAGGTGCGATAAGATAGTCCGATGTGGTTGGGTTTCATCCCAAGCAAGGTTGGTTTAGACCAACCTCGACTTCCACACCCCAAGAGGTCACGAATGCGCCATGAACCAAAAACCAAAACAGCCTAGGACTTATGCTCACTCAATGCTCCTCATACTTTGCATAGATGCCAAGGATGCAAACGTGAAATATGTATATCTTAATACGATACTTTCGATATGGTTGGGTTTCATCCCAAGCAAGGTTGGCATTCGCCAACCTCGACTTCCACATCTCAAGAGCGCGCGTCCCTCCTCGCCATCGGATACCTGCGACATGACCTGCGCACACATAGTATCATAAGTTTACACATTATGATAAGCGAACTGAAAAATAAAAGTAGCCGAGCACTTTGGAAATCCCTGCGTGTATCACAGCAGTCACAGCACCGTTCGCCCCATGAGGCGGCGGAACGTTGAAGAAATTGCGTACTGTAGCCAACTGTAGCTGAAGAATTTTACGATGCAATTGCGGATTGGGATGGGTCAACGAAGAACGAGTGTCACAGTAACGAGTAAGCAGTCACGCAACGGCATCGGCAGCGCAGCGGCAATGGTGTCCGCGATGTCGATGTGACATCACATGTGTTCACCGTCTGCTGCCGGCGACGTTCATTGTGGTCATTGTCTCGCGCGATAGACGCAGCCGTGACATTCAGTCATCATGTGTCATCATGCAAAATGGACGAGTTCCCAGCGCCCGTACCCTGTCCCCTGTGTTTTTGTCCATCGTGATCACGGGGCAAAGAGTGCAAAAGCCGCGGGCGGGCAGCCGGCCCGGGCCCCCGAGGGGGCGAGGGCAGAGGCGGAAAACGTAGAATGGAGAACATAAACCTGATCGCCGATGTGAGCTGAACCGCCAATAGTATGGAGACAACACCCATTAAATAACAAATCAGCAGAAATAACAGCAGAACTATAGAGATAACAACTGTACAAAGAGAACGTGGTCTAACAAAAAATGCTCTCAAATAAAGCAGGGTTCGACCAGGAAGGGAGATCAGATACCAAATGAGATGAATGGCATTAGCATTACTGACCTGCATAAGTGAATCCGGTTTTGTGGTGTTAACGCGCTTTGGTTAACCTTTCAAAGCAGGGATCGAAGGATGAGCCGTCGCTAAGGCATCCTTCCCCTACCTATCCGCTTCTCGACGTCTACACGCCGGCGCCACGAACCGATTCTCTTGCTTCAAGCCTTGGTGATCTGTCGAAGAGAAACCAGCGTTAATTAACAGCATCGTAACTGGCCATCACCTTGGGGCGTGCATTGACACAGCCTTCCCACAGACCTCCACCATTACAAGTCGGCACCTCCCCTTCAGCGAGACCCGTCAATAAGAAGCATGGACGACTTCGAAGTCCCTTTTCTGGATAATAAGAAGTATGATACCCCCCTGTGATTCCCCTCCGCAGCCTTGCATATACTTGCAGCCTTTTGTGAATGTACAAGGCTGCATTTACTTGTGTTGGATATCGTTTCCGTGCTTCGTTTCTTGCCACCCTTTCAAGGCGGTAGGGCGCTCGTGCTCGGTCCCCTGAGTGTTCCACCCCCCCTCTCTATTCAAATGGTCTCCAAATATGGTCAGCTCACGGTCACGAATCACTTGGGTATTAAATGATGTAGCTCGCAAAACTCTCCGCTCGGGGCGTGCAGTTTCCGCCCGCCCGGCCTACCAAGACCGTATGCCGCCGCCTGCCGACCTGTTCCCGTCCTCCACGGCGCTCTCGATGCGCGTTCCCCAAACGGTCGTTTCGACTGCACACCTGCGCCCTTACTGCTTGAAATCATATTTCTCGCCCTCCGGCTCAGCAATTCAGTGAAGTCGCATACGCCCCCAAGCGCTTCCTCCTGCACGTACGCCAGTATGTACGGGTGAACGCTTGTCGGCTGGTGTCCTACGGGGTTTCGGTGCCGCATGGGACGCGCTATTCTCGATGGGCGCCTCGATCTATTTCCAAGTTCAAACGTAACTTCTACCGCAGCGCTCGAGAGTGGGTCGAAACCTGCCCTCACCCCATCTCAACTCGGCGTCGTGCGCGGGCGAAAACTGATTTGGGCAGAAATCACACGGTTCTCGATCTGTTCTCAGAATATGTAGTCTGTGGGGTGGGCTGTGCTTGGAGCGCCTCCCGACAGAAACCCGTGGTATCGCGCCGTGCTGTGTGAAAGCGAGCTATGGAGCTGCATCGCGAACCTGACCATGACCGCCGTCGGTGCCGTGGTTCTTGCATTGCCGCAATGTTTGGCGGACACCGGCTGGGCTCTGGGAGTCTTCCTCCTGTTTTTTTTCGCATATCTGTCGGACCGCAGGTAACGGCCAGCCGAGTTCCACGGCTATGTTCGCCTAAGAGCCTATGCAAGTGTCCAACACGTGGGGTTAACCCGGGCAACCTGGGGTTATCGCGGGCCACGTGGGGTTGCCCCGGACAACTTGGGGTTATCGCGGGCCACGTGGGGTTGCCCCGGACAACTTGGGGTTATCGCGGGCCACGTGGGGTTGCCCCGGACAACCTGGGGTTATCGCTGGCCACGTGGGGCTGCCCGACAATTTGGGGTTATCGTAGGCCACGTGGGGTTGCCCCGGACAACCCGGGGTTATCGCGTCACGTGGGGATGCCCTGGACAACTTGGGTTATCTCGGGCCACGTGGGGTTGCCCCGGACAACTTGGGGTTATCGCAGGCCACGCGGGGGTTGCCCTGACAACCTGGGGCTATCGCGTCACGTGGGGCTGCCCCGACAACTTGGGGTTATCGCTGGCCACGTGATGCCCTGACAACTTGGGGCTATCGCGTCACGTGGGGTTGCCCTGACAATTTGGGGTTATCGCAGGCCACGGGGGTTGCCCCGACAACTTGGGGTTATCAGGCCACGTGGGGTTGCCCTGACAACTTGGGGTTATCGCTGGCCACGTGGGGTTGCCCCGACAACTTGGGGTTATCGCTGGCCACGTGGGGTTGCCCTGACAACTTAAGCTAATCACAATAATGGGGTTGCCCCGGACAAGTTGGGGTTATCGCTGGCCACGTGGGGTTGCCCCGACAACTTGGGGTTATCATGGCCACGTGGGGTTGCCCCGGACAACTTGGGGGTTATCGTGGGCCACGTGGGGTTGCCCCGGACAACTTGGGGTTATCGCTACCACGTGGGGCTGCCCTGACAACTTGGCCATCGCGCTTCACGTGGGGCTGCCCCGACAACTTGGGTTCACCGCTGGCCACGTGGGGTTGCCCCGACAAGTTGGGGCTATCTCGCCACGGGGTTGCCCCGGACACTGGGGTTATCGCGGGTCCACGTGGGTTGCCCCGACAACTTGGGGTTATCGCGGGCTTAGTTGCCCTGACAACTTGGGGTTATCGCTGGCCATATTGTGCCATCCTGGGCCACGTGGGGTTGTCCTGGGCCACTTTGTGCTATCCTGGGCCACGTGGGGTTATCGCGGGCCACGTGGGGGGGTGATGCTACGGGCTTTTTCAGTGTCCGTGCGTCTGAATCCTCGAAGGGGGATGTGCAGCCTGGTGTTCTTAGTTCGGTGTGGAGACTACGTACGCGAGGATGACTACGAGAAGTTGGCAGAGCGCCTCATCGGTGCGAAGGGCAAATGGCTCTTCCGAGTTTCCCTTTGCCTCCTTCTCTTCGCCGCGCTTTGCAGCCTGCTCATCATCATCGGAGATATGGTATGCGGCCCTGCAGCCTCCTTCACACGCTGCACTGTGCGATAGCCGCTCTCAGCCTCTCGACGTTGTGAACTGCTTTAAAATCATCTTGTATTTCACAGCCTGAGGTGCAAACTTCACCTTGCACTCAGTCTCTGCCAGTGCCTCCCGTCCCCACGTTCCTTCCTTTCATCCCCGTCAGGACAAGTGGTCCATTTCTGCCGCCCGTGGTCTGTATCCGACACCCTTGCGTTGCTCATGGCAACATTTCGCTGTCATGGCGCCCTTGGGCATCTACCGGCACCTTCGATCTTCTCGATACACCGCAGACAGCCCACAAGAATTCTCTTGTTACTTCTGGCTGACTCCTAGTGCATACGGTTTCCCCATCCACCTTTGCCACGGCCTCGTTCACCCTGCTCCGTGCAGCCACCCCTGCCACGGCCTCGTTCACCCTGCTCCGTGCATCCACCCCTGCCACGGCCCTGTTCACCCTGCTCCGTGCAGCCACTCCTCGCCACGGCCCGTTCACCCTGCTCCGGTGAGTCCACCCTGCCACAAATGCCTCGCTGTTCACCCTGCTCCGTGCATCCACCCTCACGGCCTCGTTCACCCTGCCCGTCCAGCCACCCCTGCCACGCCCTAGCTCACCCTGCCCGTCCAGCCACCCCTTACCACAGCCTGCCTGGCCTGCCCGTCCAGCCACTCCCCTGCCACGGCCTCGTTCACCCTGCTCCGTGCAGCCACCTCCTGCCACGGCCTCGCTCACCCCGCTCCGTGCAGCCACCCCTGCCACGGCCTCGCCTCACCCCGCTCCGTGCATCCACCCCTCACGGCCTCGTTCACTCTGCCCGTCCAGCCACCCCTGCCACAGCCTCGCTCACCCTGCTCCGTGCATCCACCCCTGCCACGGCCTCGTTCACCCCGCTCCGTGCATCCACCCCTGCCAGCGCAGTATGTACCTGTCTGCGAAACTTCCCCCTGCAGAGCCTTTTAGTGCCACGTGTCACTCCTGCTTCATTGCAACTGCCCCTGCAATACTCTTGCGACTTTGGTCCGTCCAAAGCCTGCTGGTCACGCCGCCGGAGCCCCGTGCTTTACGAACAGCAATGAATCGGTGCACCTGTGTACCTGCGCCCCGCCGCTTGGATGTGGCGTTTTCTCGCGCCTCTCGATGGTATTCATGTTGGCTCGATGGGATTGTCGGGCAGGCCATCAAGGACCTGCAGTACATCGGTGTACACAACGCATGGTGCGCAAGCCCCTTCTTGTTCCTCTACGCTGCCCTCTGACTGTAGCCTGGCTTCCATGATGGAGCGGGGCACCCCTGATTGGGGGAAGGTGTGGCAACTGGGGGGCACGAATTTGCGGAGCCTGGTAGGCTGCCAAGGGCTTTGTGCTGCTAAGGAAAGGAAGCTACGATGGTTCTTCCTCCGGCCTTCTGTCTCGGTGATCCTGATGGAGCTGCCTTCCCAAGCCAAGGGGGTGGATCATCTCCAAGCAGGGTGGGCTGAGCAGGTATGTGGAGCGCTGGTTCTTGACCGCGATGGCCATGATGATGGTGTACCCGCTGACGCTTGCCAACCATCTGCACCAGTTGCGTTTTGTGGCGGCAACCGCCTTCACCACCATCGTGCTAATCCTCTTCGCCGTAATGGCTGTGTGCTTCACTGGGGTCTCGCTGGAGTCTCCCCGGCGATGGACGTGGATGACCGCACCCCAGCACCTGGCCCGGAATCCTTCCACATCGCCTCCAAAACGTTGCTGGCACTGCCCGTCATCCCAATGGCATTCTGTTGCCAGGCATGCCCACTTATTCCTCTGCAACCCCCCAACTTTGCTGGGCGTGCTTCGGACAATGGGCTCCCCTCGCAGTCGTTTCTGGCATCCCGGGGCTCCGAGGCCCCAAGCTGAAGTGTCGCATCTGCATGATGTAGTGTCCCGAGGGGTAGTTATCAATCAGTGAGCTCGGTCCCTGTCACGAAAAAGCCTCGGTGGGAGTCATACCGGCGAATTTCAGCGAATAGATAATTTCAGATTAAACGAGTTTCACCTGAAATTCGAAGCCCCGGAGATCCAATCAGAGGGCGCATTTCAGATGCAGCTCGTGTGCATTTGAGCTGCTGCCTATATCAAGCAAACGAGTGGCTGATCGACCCTTACTACTGTTCATTCGGGGATGCATAGATGGGACAACTAAGCTGCTGGTAGCCCTTAAAGATGAGATGCCGGTGGCTACCAAGGCTGGGTATAATTGAATAGGCAGCAAGAGGGGATCTAGCTGGGAGGTTCAAAGATTGCTTTGAAGAAATGAGATGACCCCTATTCCTGATGAAATCTAGGTCTCATCGAGATTGATGATTTGGAATCCAGTTCCCAAAGAATTCTTGTACAAGATGTCAGCCAGCGTTAGTCACTGTTATCAGCCCCCATAGGAGGACCGAGCACTAGGACATTCCATTATCATAGAATCTTGTGCAATGTTCTGCAGTCAATTTGCTACATTGCGAAGCCCAATGATTAACCCAAATCATCAAAAGCATACTACTTGCATCGCGCCAGATATGTATGGTGCCCGATTTCCTTCTTCCCTGTCAGCGCCTCGCCCCGCGCTTGGAGTTATCCCCTCTCCGCACATCTGGGAAGGAGGCGTCCTCAAAGGGGGATGGGGGACGGTCGTTGTGTTCAGTTCAATGTCATGCCCATGCACCGCGAACTATCACCTCAGAATCGCGATCACATCTTTCCGGTCATTCATCTAACTATATTTGGCTTGGCGCTCCCATTGTGTACGTCCCCCCTTCCTCCATTGTCTAGCCGATTTGTGCACGGTTTGGTGCCCGCGTGGCAGTAGATGGAGTCCAAATTTCCTCCTGCAATGGGCTCGTCATATGTATGTCAAAAACCAATGCCCTGCGCTGTTTGGATTTTGCGGCAGAGGCAAGGCCAGTCGCTCAGGTTGCAGCAACCCTTATGCGAGCCCTCCTTCCGGAGCTTGATGCGTCGTCACACAGCTTCTGCATGTGCCGATCGGAGGCTTCGGCGCTGATGGCGAAGAGGGATGAGGGCGCATGCCGAGCAGACATATTGTTTGCTTTCATCCCGTACAACTTCATTGGGCCGGACGTGCCCTCGGACTTCCTCCAAGCCTGGGAGGACAACGTTGTCATTTTCGTGGCTCGCTTCAGCATCGCAGTGGTGAACCTACTCAAAGTTCCGCTCGTGATACTTCCGCTGCGCACTGTGTTGTGCGATGCTCTCTTCCCTAAGGTGCCTTGCTCTGGGCTGCCATCTCTTTCCCTGAGGTGCCTCGTCCTGTGTAATTTTGCGGGTGCAGCGCCATCGTGCACCTAGAATGAATCGGGGAAATCGGAATGATGAATGTTGGGTCTGATAGTGCCGGAATCTACGGTGCCTTCACTGTCTAGCTTTTGGTCCAAGGAGCCTGTAAGGGGAGAAACGCAGCCAAGTAGGTAAAACATGCATGCAACTGCGTTCTGATTGCACCATTTAGGCTCCTTTCTCTGCTGCGACGTAGATTCCAGAGGTCCTCAATAGAAATCCACATCAAACGCAAACGCCACCCGCTTAATTGATGCACCTTGGGCTCAAGTGCAGTGCATGTTCGCACATTGCGGGCGCGGCGTCTGATTTGCAGCAAAGTGCAAGCAAAGCATGTGCCCGACGGGTTTCCCGGTGAGCAGGAGTGAGCCCTGCTGTAACCTGGGGGAGCTCAATTCATGGCAGGGTCACAGGGGCTTTCAGGGCACGCAGTGCTTGGGTCTGACGAACTGCCCGATGTGAGCTGCTTTGCCGGGGCCTGGGTTGCGGCAGAGCGGTTGGAGTGGGCTGTCGACGCCGGTGGCCTGCCTGGTGCGCTGCCGCGCTGCCCCTCTCCCCCCTGTAAGCCGCTCTCGGTGCACTTGTGTCCTCTGTAGCCGGATTCCAGAGTAAAGCGCTCAAAGTTGCGGCCACCCGCACCGTTCTCAGCTAGGCTTGGAAGTGTAAAGGGATATACAATATGTGTTCATAGGCAGGGAAAATAAAATATGATAGTGACGGAACGTCCGAGCCTTCATAATTCGCAAGCTCGCATTCAGCCACAGCTGTCATCAATGCACAGCCCTGCTATATCTAGATGTGTCCGTCATGCAGCCAATAGACCATCCATGCCTGGCATCTTTTGAAGCAGTTGTCTCATTGGTAGCTTCCTCAGGAGCCTCCTCGGCCGAATCCCTTGTGCCTGCTGTGCTCTAGGCGTCACTCGTTCCCCACGATGGATTTCTTCAGGCTGGGGCCGTGATCGATGGCTATTTCACCATGAGGCATGTTGTCGTCTTATGCCGAGTAAGGCCCATGGTGGGGGATGTGCGTAGGTGATGGCCATCCTGAACGGTGCAATTGCAGGGGCTGCTATTTTGCTCGGGGACCTTGCCACGGTCCGCCGCCCTCCTGTCCCAGGATTTACTTGAAAACTAAATTCTGATCACATGCAAACTCGAATGATCCTAGCTTTCCGAAGTGAGGCTAGCTTGCAGAGCTATTGGTTGCTGAAATATTGGGGAAAAGAAACAACATTCCCTTGTCCTGGTGATTTGAGCAGTCATGATCTCTCTATTGGTGACCCTTTCACGAGCTCATGGATCCCCGGCTGATGATCCTATGATTGCTTTCTGCAGGTTCTAGAGTTGGCTGGGTCAACCACAGGAGTGCTCATCTGCTTCGTCTTCCCTGGCCTCTTCTATATCTACCTTTCCTCCCCGGTATGTTCCTTCCACCCAATATTCTGACCATGTGCTCCAAATGCCAGACACCGAAGTTTGCTGTGATATAATAAGGACAGGCGTTGATTTTAGTTTCCGGGGGTTATTCATTAAAGATATTGGTGGGGACTCTTGGATTCGCAGGAAGGCCCGAAGAGCAGCAGGTGGGAAGCATGGATGATGACCATCACTGGTGCTGCTGTTGGGATTGCATCTTTCACTGTGACAGTTATGGGAATGTAGGGGAGGAGCATCTGTAATCCTGTTTATGACGTTGACATGTTTAACTGCCCTGTTTAACTTATCATCATCTACGATCCTCTTGGGCCGTTGTGCTCACAGAAATAAACAAGTAGGTTGATCACCTGTTGAGGTGACGCCTGTAATGATGAGTGAAGGAAGTGATAATTTTTTTATGATATGACCTATAGCATCAACATTTAGGATTTGCAAGATGCCGTGGGCTTTCCTGCACTATGCTGCAATATGTATGGCAGCAAGCATGTGCATGAAATTGATGGCATGCGGGTCTATCAGCACGGCTTTGAGCAGGCGACAACAGATGGCAGATTCGAAACATCTCGTTATACCGTACTTGAACCACGTTATTTGCAGTGATGCACAACACCTTACTCTTTTTCCCAGTTACCCACCGTTGCTACATAGATTATCAAAACGACCTATCCAAGCTCTCCATGTGAGACAAGTGTAAATAATGCCAGTACTACGCTTTCACTATAAACTTACATACGGACAGGTAAGTTCGCGATAAGTTAAGTCAATGGCGTTTTGCAGGTGGCGGACTTTAAGTTGAACATTTATTGGCACGATCCGTTATCCAAAATTGTTCTTGCTTTGGCAACGAAGGCAGGTAGATATACGGGTGCAAGAACAAATTCGGAAATCACAATCGGCATTATCGTAACGTTTCCCATCCTGTGACAGAAACTTACCATGATAGCGATATACACTGTTATATACGGGCGATCAACCCCGGATATCGTAGATGCAATCGACAATAAATCATTCGTTGCTATGGAAGACCCGTCAACATATCTCATACATCATCCAATACTATCGAGACCACCATCATAACATATCGAGATGCATATGAAGGTTATCGACATATTTTCAAAAGCATCGATGCATCATCGATTTTCATCGACACCTGTTCGTTGGTATGTTAAGTTCCATCCATTTTTTCCGATACGTGGCATAATATTCAAGCTAATCGAATATGATATCACCACCATAGGTACCTAACCACCGCGAAACTAAGAAGCCTCGCGCGGTGCTACCGACTATGCGCACGAGTTTCGATTGATGTGGATGCCATGTTGGGTTGATGCCGACTGTCTTAAGTATGGGCGGATCCCACACTTAAGGGAAGCTGACCAGTCGGGCAAGACTGACCAATATCCCCCCCCCTCCCCCTTCACTTATGGTGGGAAAATGTGCCCCAGGCGCAGGGATGCACCTCATCCGGCCTAATAAAGGGGGTGATCGATATAAGAGTCGTGTCCCCAGAGTTTCTCCGAGCGCGGCCGCTGCGCGGCCTGCGACACGCAAGGGTCGGCGTTACAGTTGATCACAGAGGCTCCGAGAAATTATGACCCCAGAATGTTACAAACCCTAAATGTATCCCTCAATTATAACCCTGAAGGCTGTCGCTGATCCGCTCGGCTGGCGTGGGTGCAAATCTCAACTCAAACTGATATGAATCATTGTTATGCAAAAGGAGAGCAGCTAGGCTCGACGAATACTGGTGAACTGCACACTACCGCGAAGCATCTAACATGCTAAGTCGAGCTTGGGTGATACTATATAACTTATTTTAGCGCTAATTTATACCTTCGTAGAATAGATAAGATCCCTCGCCATGAACGAGCCTGTCAACCGGGCACAGGCCTGCAGCATAGACAAGGTTCGCGCCTTTGCAATATTTCAACTCGTCAGCCTTTCCTGGCCCATATATGTTAAACTACCGCTCGGTGACGTTGCAGATGTTGATAAAGGGCATACGGGCTTTCAGTCCTGATAATCAGAACGTCATTGAGTTCTTCAGGCCTCTCACTCTAATAGTTGGCGAGAATGGTGCCGGTAAAACGGTACGACCTACGCTGCTATCTTACGTCTATTCATTTGGACTGTAGTAATGTGGGCTTTGTGCTGCGCAGACAATTATCGAGTGCTTGAAAATGGCCTGTACGGGAGACTTGCCTCCGAACGTCCGCAGTGGTCAGTCATTCATCCATGACCCGAAGGTGACTCTACGGTCCCAAGTGATCGTTTTCCGATTTGGTTGCGCGCACTGTTAACAGTTTTGGGGCTTGCAGGTCTCTGGGGAAACCGAAGTGAAAGCGCAGATAAAAATGCGCTTCAACAATCAGCTAGGTAGACCTGTCGTAACCATCCGTTCGTTCTCCTTAACTCAAAAAGCAAGCAAGCAAGAGTTCAAAACGCTCGATTCAACTCTCAGTACAACAAATCCGATCACCGGGGAGGTAAACCCCTACCTGAGCGCTTTTCGTTGAGACTTGGTATGCGATCCGCATGGCTGTGACGTTCTCGTTGTGCTGTGAACAGCACGAGGCCATCACCAACCGATGTGCGGATATGGGTAAGGAAGTGCCTGCTCTGATGGGCGTGTCCAAGGTATGACTTGCTTCTGGTTCTCGACCTCGAACATGTCGTGTAACCAAGAGCCTCGCCGTGCAATTATTTGATATGTTGTCAAAGTGCAGGCGGTTCTCGAGAATGTCATCTTCGTCCATCAGGACGAGTCCAACTGGTACGAGCCAGATCCACACCGCAATGCTCAGTACTGTTCCGTTTATTCAGATCTTCTGCAGACGGACGACTACGAACGAAGTCCAAGATCTATTGTATTTTTGTTCATTTCGCGTTTCTAGACCTTCTCCCATAGTTTGAAAACCTATTCCCCGCTTCAAGCTCTGTCCCTCAACTTCAGATTCTCATATCCATTCCAGGCCGCTGGCAGAGGGTGCGACCCTGAAGAAGAAGTTCGACGACATATTTTCCGCAACTCGATACACGAAAGCTCTCGAGGCGATCCGAAAACTGAAAACCGAGCAGGCGCAGGAGATAAAGGTGAGCTTCCGCAGCTTCGGCGAGGGATACGCGTCCGCCCCAAATGAGCGTCGGGCAGCCGCTTGACTCTTTGAATGAGTTTCAAGGCTGGCTGCGGTTCGATTGCAGTTACGGTCTGACCCTCCACCACCCTTCCTCCGTGGCTTGAGTTTCAGGAGAATAAACTGAAAATTGATACTCTCCAAAAAGATATTGACCTCGCCGTAAGGCTGAGGGAAAGCATAAAGGAAGACCAAACAAAGGCAGACGTTCTCAAGGGCACCATGGAGCAAGCCTCAAACTCACAGAAAAAACTGCAGGTGGGATCCCTCTCTATTGTGAGTGGGGGCTCTCTTATGTGAGTGGGGGTGCATAATCTTTTGCTTGTCCTGTCAAGCTGTTAGACCCGGCCTCAGCCTCGTAGTAAAGCAAGTTGAGCCGCATCGTTGAGCTTCCAGAGGTCGCCTCACGATGGTAGCATTCTCAGAACCTGTGTAGGCTCTCGGAGATTCGAACAGATTTTCCATCTCAGGATCTAAGAGAATTGAATCATCTGTTGTAGGTTGCAGAGATGTGGTTTGTCCCTCGACCTCTATTCTTTGTGGATAATCCAGTCAACATATTTTCTTTCCTGATACTAGCCGCGACTGCATTAATAATTCTCTATCCTAACGGACAGGTTCTGAGTTGCACGTGAGGCGAGGATCATCCACATCCGAACAGACACGTACAGCTACTGATGTGCATGGTTCCGCAGGAGGAGTTGAAGACTCTCACACTCAAGTCGAGAAACATGCACGAGATGAGCAACTGCCTCAAGGTTTTAGAAGCACAGCTGGAGTCGAAGATGAAAGAAAACTCACGACTTTTCGATCAGATGGACGTGGAACTAGAGGAGCCTTTAGAAGAATTACTCAAGCACCAGGTGAGAATTTGGAGTACACTCGGTGGTCAACTTTACGGTTGGTGCTCATACAGTAGGTGCAACCCTGCCAACTGCGACCAACTATCGAGGCCGTTCCTCGCGCAACCTCTACAGGGGGAACAAATAAGTCTGACATCCTTATTGCCAGATTTCAATGATGTTGCTGTGAGGTGCCGGGGTGCGGGGGTGGGTTCGGCGTAGAGAGAATGCGAGGCGGAATACGAAGAGCGGCATAGGCGATCCTCGGAGGCTGCGGACAAGATAACACGCAAAAAAATGGATGCAGAGGGCGTCAAAAGGGCCATCAGCGAAGACCTCGCGCGCGAGAGTAAGCTCAAGGCAGAAGCTGAAATGCACCAGCAGAGCCTCAAAGGCCGCCGTGACTTTTCGCGGCGTATGGCGGAGGCGCACACCGAGCTAGGTGTTTACCACTTACGTCTGCCGAGCACGAATGCAGTAGATATGCTTGCCTCTGTGTGATTTGTTGCATGCACCGTTTCTTGGGTGGAGAATGTTTGAAAAAGGAACAAGGAAATATGTCATGGGAAGGACCTCATCTTCCCTTTTCCGAATGAGCATTGCCTCTCTCCCTCGTGTTTTCCCTCGCCCCTTATGCTTTGCATTTGTGGGGAGCAACTGCGGTCTCCCCGAACTCCCTTACCCGAAGCCCGCGGCGACGCTTCATAGCATGCAGCATCCCCAAAAGCCAAGCAAAAACCGAAGCATGGGCGGGGAATGCCGAGGATTTCAGGTGCAGAGGCACCGGAGACTGACCCTGCTGTCGACAACTTCCAGCAGAAGGCGCGTCCCAACTCCATTATGCCACCTGCCCCCCCTTCCCGCTCACACCACCTCCGACGCGAGAGCTGGAATTAAAGCTTGAGAGCTGATTGTAGGGGCTGCATGGTCGATCAAATTTGTCGTCGACTGCATGGTTCTCACCCACATGGTATTAGCACTCCAGTTTGAGGCATGCATGCGGGTGTGCTCATCCTTGGAGCGACTCCTTTGGCACACCGTAGCCGCAGAAGACCGGCAGCACTATGTACCCACGCCGGGGATCAAAGGATTCAGCACAGTGAAGAGGTGGCTCGAGTGGCGGAGGTGAGCGGCTTCAGAGACACAGCAGCAGTGCGCCGGCAGGGCAGTCGCAGAGGGGCTCAGGTGGTCCAGTGAGGGTCAGGGAGCTGAGGGGTGGTCCTGCGCGTAGGCTTGGTGGTGGAGATATGGCTCGCGCAGCTCGGGGGGCAGGGATGAGCCGTCTTCAGGCAAAAGGCAGCAGTGCGCCGGCGGTGCAGGTGCAGAGGGGGCCGGGTGGCTCAGTGAGGCTTAGGGGGTCCCATTCTTCACGAGTGAGCTCTGGAGATTCTAGATAAGTGTTCCGAAGTGTGTGTTGAATCCTTTGATCCCCGGCGCGGGTACATATATCCTAGGATGTATTTGCTAGATCCGACCGCTGAAGCTGACTATCAGATGGGGATGCCTGCTGCTCTCCAGTGGGTTGATCTGTGGAAGGGGGGGTGGTGTTTGGAGATCGGAATGCGGCAGGTGGTGGAATACGCGGCGGGACAGGCAGAGACGATGCAGGCAATGAAGCAGGTGCATCGTGCCGAGGAGGACCGATACAGCAATCTTGTGGCACAGGCTGCAGGGGAGCTCAACCAGGTAGAGCAGAGTTGTTCCAGCAACACCACGGAGCTAGACCGCTACGTGGCGCAGACAGGTGCGATGCGCCCCTCAGGAGTGATGACTCATGCGCCTCGGAAACTGCACGGAAGTCAGGCGTTGTCAATGAGGCAGAACCCATCCGAACACTGGACTGATGGCACAATAAGCCGACGTGGTGCCATTGGATGATATGAGATAAGGCCCCTCATCTATCCACGGCCAGCAGCCATCTCCCTCGTCCGAAGACAGCCAAAAGCCATCTCGCAGCCATCTCTCCCGGCCCATCCACGGCCAGTAGCCATCTCGCAGCCATCTCCCGCCCATCCACGGCCAGCCATCTCGCAGCCATCTCCTGTCCATCCACGGCCAGTAGCCATCTCGCAGCCATCTCGCAGCCATCTCACCCGTCCATCCACGGCCAGTAGCCATCGCAGCCATCTCTCCGCCCATCCACGGCCAGTAGCCATCTTGCAGCCATCTCACCCATCCATCCACGGCCAGTAGCCATCTCGCAGCCATCTCACCCGGCCCATCCACAGCCAGTAGCCATTCGCAGCCATCTTCCCGTCCATCCACGGCCAGTAGCCATCTCGCAGCCATCTCACCCGCCCATCCACGGCCAGTAGCCATTCGCAGCCATCTCCTGTCCATCCACGGCCAGTAGCCATCTCGCAGCCATCTCTCCCCGTCCATCCACGGCCAGTAGCCATCTCACAGCCATCTCACCCGTCCATCCACGGCCAGTAGCCATCTCGCAGCCATCTCTCCTGTCCATCCACGGCCAGTAGCCATCTCGCAGCCATCTCTCCTGTCCATCCACGGCCAGTAGCCATCTCGCAGCCATCTCACCTGTCCATCCACGGCCAGTAGCCATCTCGCAGCCATCTCACCTGTCCATCCACGGCCAGTAGCCATCTCGCAGCCATCTCTCCCGGCCCATCCACGGCCAGTAGCCATCTCGCAGCCATTCCCATCCGTCCATCCACGGCCAGTAGCCATCTCGCAGCCATCTCTCCCGTCCATCCACGGCCAGTAGCCATCTCTATCCCACTCCATTGCAGACCTAGAATAGCACTGCTTCCCAAAGCCGCGAGGGGGGCAACGGGAGCTCCGGGAGTAAATAGGTCCAGGGCATGCTGCGCGGCGTGTCGCGACTCCTGGAGAGAGCCCGCACGGCAGCGCTGACGTATGGCACGAGGCGGTTGGCGGGAGCAGAGGAGAAGCGGCGGCGGCAGGCGATGCTCCACGTCACGGAGGGCGCCCTCGCGGAGTCGGAGAAGCAGCTCGCCGACGCTCAGCAGCACGTCAGGAAGGAGAAGGTGTGCCCCGCGCGTCGATCAGGTGCTAAGGCGGTGCAAGCGGTAGAGGTTGCATGATTCCGCCTTCTGAGGCCTCTTCCAAACACATATCGGGGCGACCCCGAAATGCCCTCGGTATCAACTGGTGTCGCATCGAAACAACCCAAGCCCACGCTCAGTTCCGACTCGTCTTGTATCCACCGTTTCTCCGTGACGCAAGTAAGCCAGGCCTTGGAGGTGAGGTAATGCCGCGGCGCAGGGGGTCGAAGGTCTGCATCAAGGACTGCGAGACGTTTCATCTGCCGCAATTGATATCTGCTTGAGGAAACCGATGAGCGGCCTGTCCGGCGCCTGCGTAGGCCATGGGTTTGATGCCGCTGCTCTCGCCAGCGGAGGCCTGAGCGCAAGCGACGTTCTGAGGCCAGGGGCTCCCGCATTGCTGCACTGCAGGAGACGCTGGAGAGTGAGGAGCTGGCCGCAAAAATCTCCGCAGCTCGGGGGAAGATGGACGGCCTCGATCGCAAAATCTTCGACTTGAATCGTGACCGCGACCAGCTCTCCGGTGAGATAGGCCTCCACCTGGGTGTAGCATTCATTGATGATGGCGCTGCCGAAGGCCAGTGCGTCGCAACGGCGCGAGACAACTGCATGAGGGGCATTGACTGACGGGAGATTCACGTGTCGGTATACAGTGGCATCGGAGGACATGCAACGGCTGCGGCTGATGAAGGAACAGCAGACGAAAAAAACCTCCGAATGCCAGCAGATTCTTGACACAAAGCGAAATGCCATCACGGGTAAGCCCTCTCCCCTGCGCCCCTCCTTATACCTCTCTTCTTGACCTTGGATTTGGGAGTTCGGCGCGAAGGCATTCAAGAACCCACATGGCTTCTGCTATGATGGATCAGTGCCACGTTGGCAACCATAGAGCCTCGGCATCGTCATCGACCGCGATTGTCTGTGTCGCACATGCATAGCACGTGGTGACATTACCCACATTGAGTGCCGAGTTGGCACAGGAGTACCGCTTCGTGGACGCTGTGGTTTTTTAAATGTAAATTTCAGATATTGCAGACCCCCTTGCCCCGGCACAGAGGTTATGCCCAGCTCGTCTGGTCCTGGTGATGATACATAAGATTGAGGCATATTCTAAATATAGTGGCGTGATCCCGCGATGCGGCCCTCGAATCCGGCTGGCCAAGTGACGTGACACCTGTGCATTTTCGGGCAGCCGCTTCGTGCGGAAACATCAATGTCAGCGAATCTCGCCAAAGTACAAGGATAAGAGGATGCATTACGCTGGAATTCGATAGGGGCAACATGCTCATTGCTCGACTCCCAATTCACTCACTCCTCCTCCGCCTCCTCCCCATCATCGTTATCATCATTGTCATCATCCGACATCTCCTCCGCCTTTCTCCTCCACCTCTTTTATCACCTCTTTCTCATCCTCTTCCATCACCTCCTCCGCCTCCTCTGCCTCCTCCTCCCACTCATCTTCCATCCCACCTCCTCCTCAATCACTGCCACCGTCTCCTCCTTCCTTGCGTGCTTTCCCTCCTTCACCACCCTTCCCCCCGCGACCTCGCGTCCTCTACACCCATCAGCCCGGACCTCGCGACTGATGCTCGGCATGGGTCGGTGCTCTCTGTGGCGGGTGCAGACTTCGTGGGTGAGGAGGCACTGAACGCTCCAGCACAGCTCGGGGTTGCCACACGGCAGGCGCTGCAAGGCCTAGAAGGGCGCCTCAAGCAGCAGAATGCGCGAGTCCAGGTTCGCCATCGCCCGCGTTCCTGTTGCTGTGCAGCGCCTCGCTCAGTAACCTGGGCAACCCGTATCCCTGTCCCGCTCACCGCCCTCCCTGCCTCTCCCTGCAGGCAAATGATGCGCCCACCCATCGCGGTCCGGCGAGCGTGGTGAGGGGTTGCCGGCGCGCAGGAGAAAGGCAACGAGCTGTCGGGGGTGGAGGCGAAGCTGCATGACGCCGGGCAGCGCAAGCGGCAACTCGAGCAGCAACGGGACACCATCAAGCGCCAGCTTGTAGGGGCGGTGCAGGGCATCCTAGACTTGGAGCAGGTCGAGAGTGGCACGGTCTCCTGGTCCACCACGCTGGAGAGCACACAGCAGGTTCCTCCATGCAGCTTCCCTCCCTGATCCCGTCTCTTGAGATCCTCCGGCTGTGTGTATCCCGGAGACTGTCCCTGCGCAAATAGTGGCTGTCGCGCGTTCGGGCAGGATGATTGGCTGTTTCACATTTAGGCAAGGGGTGAGCACTGGAACGGGCGTGGACAGACACTGGATAAGCAGCGTACTTCGAACGATTCCTACAATGCGATGTCTAAGATCTTCAGCGACTTCGTGAAGCGCGGCAAGGACCCCGCCCAGAACTGCTGCCCGGTGTGCACGCGCAAATGGAAGGATCGCACGGTGCCTCCCGTGCGCGTTGCCCACCCGCCCCCATTCCCCGGCCCGGCGCCACTGAGCGAGAGCCCCACTGCCTGCCGAAGGCCATCACTGGCCAAGCCTGACGCGGGCAGTACGGTAGATGCAGAGGGGGAGGAAGCCCAAGGTGATTGAGATGCGAGAGGGGTTCAGGTGATCAAAAAGCTTTCATCGCATCCAGTTTCTATTGTGTGAGGATTGAAGGCGGGGCAATGCAGCAGATGAGTGCAAGATTCAGGTGGGCATATATGTGGGGGTAGAAGCGCAGCCGGTGTGGCGGAGGGGAAAGAGACACGCATGCGACCTATGAGGTCCGGCAAGGGGAGGAATGTTGGCTGTGGCAGACAACACGCGCGTGCCTTTCAGACATTGGCTGGTTTTGGGTTGTGCGATGCAGGAGATGGACACGTTTGTGCGGACATACGAAGATCGCATGAAGAATGACGGCGCCAAGAAAGCCGAGAACGAAAAGGTTTAGCTCTGCCACCCCCAACGCCTCATTGCGCCAACATCTTGCCGTAGCTCCCTACACTCCGGCTGCTCCGGCGTATCTCCAATTCCTCCATTCCTGGAGAGCCCGAGTTCCTTGTATTCCGGAAAGCTCCTCGGGCTCCTTCCAGTCTTACAAGACTCCCCCAGCCCCCCGCCGCCGCCCTGTCTGCTCCTTTGCCTACTCCCTCAGCCTTAGATTCCTCGATCCCCCCTGCTCGCTCAGAGTCCTCAAGCTGCACACCCCTGCTCCCTCAGATTGCTCAAGCCCCGCCCCCCTGCTCCCTCAGATGCCTCAACCCTCCCACCCCGCGTGCCGCCTGACGTCCTTCAAGCCTCCCCCCTCCCTGTTCCCTCAGATTCCTTGGCCTCCCATCCCCTCTGAGCTTCCTTGCTCCCTTTGACTCCCAAGGCCACCCTACTTCTTCCACATCCCATGGCTCCCACAGCACCCCCCACCCCCTTCTTCCTTTTGACCTCTTTTGTTTGTAAAGTCCCCCGCCACCCCTCTTGCTCCCTCCAAAATGTTGCAAAGTGTCCTCTTCCGCCTCCGCAATCGTCAGTCTCTATAGCCAACCCACTCCCGTAGCCCCTCCGGTTCCTACGGCGCGGACTCCCTGCAGCCCCGCCGGTTCCTACGGTGCGGACTCCCTGCAGCCCCTCCTATCCCTTTGGCCGACACCTTCGTTGGCAACGTGGCTGGTGCCATGGTTGGGTTTGCAGGCTGTCAGTGCGATAAAAAGTCGTCTTGGACAGCTGCAGAAGATGCAGCCGAGCTATCTCAAGTACGAGGACGTGAAATCCGAGCTGCAGAAGGTGCGCACTGCTCACGCCTCTTCAGCACATTGTGGGATATGCGCTGCAGCCAGCTATAGGTTGCAGCCCCTGAGCTTGAAACGTGCCAGCAAGCTGCAACGAGCACGGTATAGCGGGGTTGCCCGGGAAGGGCGGAAACGCTGGAATGGAGACTTGAGAGCTCCTGATTCGGCTGGTGATGCTGCACTGGGCAGTGCAGTGCAATATCGAGCGAAACCCTTTTGTACGCTGGTGCATCGAGCCTCGCGGTCGAGTGGCCTTCCTCAACAGTAAACCGAGGAAGTCAAGAGGGAAGACGCGCCAGGCAGAACCAGGATCAGGATGTGCCACGTGACGGGGGTCCCTGTCGAGCTCACACGGGCAGCTAAGAGGGTGTTGCGTGTCGGGGGTCCCTGCGAGACACAGATGGAGGAGCTGGTGATTCGCCTCCAGGAGGATGAGACGAAGGTGCGCTCTTGTGCAGAGAGGTTACACGCGCCTCCGCCGGGTGCAGCAGCATGGTCGCGGGGGGCCCAAGGCGCTGCCAGGTTGCACGTGCTAGCCACAGCCCTCCCCAAGTGCTTTGAGCCGCAGACAACCATGTAGCATGCTTCTCAGCTCGAAATAGGTAAATACACTAATAGTAGACTGCAGCACTCACTTGTAAGACAGAAATGCACTCTCATCACAAAGCGTGCCAACGGCCACAAGCTGGAAGAGAGCAAGAGCCTATGGGAAATGATGGTTGATGATAGTCTTAAGGTTGCTATATTCATCAGACAGTCACTAACAGAGTTGTTTATGCCTGATATACACAAGTGAAACACGCGGATTTACTCAAATGTTCAGAAAACGTAATTCACAAAATGGGCAAACGCAGTTTCATGGGAAATTTGCCCTCACCGGTAGGACAGCTATATGACCGTTCGATGGTCAGCGCCAATTATAGCTGTCAATATCTGAGCCGTCCGCCGATGTAAAAACTCCGCTTTCGAGACCGGATTTGCACTTGAATGCCGCGTGCATTTAAACTGGGGTGCACCAGCACAAATTGGGTGATTCTACAAATCAGATAAGTATATTTAGAATCTTATTGTGTATATATAGCGCGGGCACGTTTTCACTTACTTATGAATTGCACTTCCTTGGCAAAGACCTTGCACTCTGGTGGCGCGTGCTCCAATCTCTTGGGGTTGTTGGCATACGGTCCAAGATGGCAGCTGTCATCATGTCCCAAGATCAGTTGATGTGCTTTTCGAGGTCTTCACGTCTTGTTTTGTAGAGGTTCGGGAAGTAAGTGAAAACGTGCCCGTGCTATATATACACAATAAGATTCTAAATATACTTAAAATGCATGCGGCATTTAACCGTACCGCATGGCGCACCCCAGTTTATATCGATAGCCGCGGGGAAACTTTCATTTGAGCAACGTCTTTTTTTACGATGCAAAAGTATACACGGAATGAGAGGTAGGACCAAAGTGGCAAAGTAGGGATCCGTTCATTTTCAGATTGCATTGCTTGATGGCAACAAGTGCGGAGGTATTTGGACACGCTCCCTGGATATGCCCTTGAAGGCGCACCTCCAGCGTGCGACGATGAGGGCGAACCATGCGCACCTCCAACGCGTGACGACGAAAGCGAGCCTCAGTATTTTTCAGTATCGCTATATATACTTCCAGAACGGTACACATTGTCGAAGAGGGGGCATTGCGCCGCGGTGCAGTTGACGGATATGATGGACAGCCTGAGTGCTGAGACGCTGGAGATCGAGTCGTTGAAGCAAAAGGGGACCAAGGTGGTCAAGGTGCAGCCCCCCCGTCCTCCCCCGAATGAGCACTTGAGCGTTTTGGCTGCGCCCGCCATCGCATCGCGGCCGTGCTTTGTCTGCTTTCCGCGAGCTGTGGTAATAGGAGTGCTTCCACGTGGCGTTCGGCTCCAGTGCTGCCTGCCCCGGAAGCTGCCGGCAAGTGCAAGGGCTCCATAAGGAGGAAACGCCTCAGCAAAGGTGGCTCACCTGGCTGCACCATCTCTTTGCGGCGGAGGTGGCGCTGCGTGCGCTGGGAGGGCAGGCAGGTGTCACTCTCAGCATGCTGGGCTCTGCGGAGTGTATCCTCCGCACCGATTCCCGCCACTATTCCATGGCGGGATTCGAGAATTCTAGCCGCTTGCTGAAAGTGATGCGCCCACGTTGCTGATGACGAGATGAGGGTTGAGGGGAGGGAGGGCGTCTAGCCTCTGGATTGCACATGTGCGCGTGTGGTGGCTAGATCAAGAAAATGGGGGGTTGAGGAGGAGAGTGTGATGCGGGTGGGGCTGTGGGTGGCGTGCGAGAGGCAGGATGTGGAGTCAATCGAGAGGCTGCAGCAGGAGATGGCGCAGCTGGCAAGGGACGTGTCATACAGGGAAGAGCGCATGCCGAGCCTGGAGGGGAGCACCCGCTCAATCCAGGTGCACTAATGTGGATCACCTTTTCTAGAGCCTCCCGCCAAGTCCAGGACATGTGTGGGCGCCTGGACTCCCACCAAGTCCATGGCGCGCGCAGCCATTGTGCACGTCACACCGCGAGCTGTGGCGGCTATGGCGCCATTTCAGCCTCCGCAAAACGCGCTCCTCCGTCATCGCTACATCGATTGCAGGGCTGCGAATGCTCTGGCATTTTTCGGCCTGGGGAAATGGCTGGCGACTGTGTGGTGAAACGTCGTAGGGAGAACCGTCCGCCATGTGCTCACCTCGCCCCTGCTGCGCTTGAGGCAGGAGCTTGAGCGGGCACGGAAGGTAGATCTGCACAACCAAAACTCAACCACAGATCAAAATCGAAAATCGAACGGTGCAGTCCCGCTGATACTGAACGCCGGCAGCCCTGACAGAAGAGAATTCCCAGAATTTTAGTATGGGCAAAACAAGCGCACGTCAAGTTAAGGTTTGATCAGTAGGAAATGTTATAGGTCATGTATGGCTCGTTTGAGCCAGCGTCAAGGCGCGCACAGTGCGCTTCACATACGCCTAGACGTTAAGACTCCTGCAGGTCTGCCCCTGATAGAAATGCATATTCACCAAACCCTAAGTGGCAGTGCGCTTGGTTTGCTCGGGGGAGAATTCTGGGAGCTCTCTTCTTCCATGGCTGCCAAAGTTCGGTATCAGCAGGACTGCACCATTCGATTGTCAATTCCGATTTGTGGTCCAGTTTTAGTTGGGCACCACTAACATAAGAGCTGAGATGGCGAGCGCGTGGGGCGGAGGCGCACCTGCAGGAGCTGAACGAGGAGATGGCGCAGCTGGAGAGGGACCGCAAGGGCCTCGGCACCGAGCGGGAGCACCTTGAAGGGTGCGCCTCCTCTTTCCTTCTCCTGATGCTATAGCCTTTCGGCAGCACCCGGCCGTGACTGCTCCGGCGGACTACCCTCCTCGCACCGAGCTTGCTTGAAGACTCATGATACTCGGTCACAGCAGTCATGTGCAAAGTGATCAAGCTCGCCTATGGCTGGAGCCGGCAGAAGTGAGCGCTGCTGCTGCCAGAGAGCGGGGGCTCGGAGGGGACCTGGGGTGGGAAGCCGAGCAGGCGGCTGAAGCAGCTAGAGAACGCTGTGAGATGGGCGGAGACGAAGCATCGGGACATGCGCGAAGAGTACCTCAAAGCTGAGCAGCGGCAGGTGAGAGGGGCCTGCGCCTGCGACCCCTGCGCCAGCGCCCACCGACTGTGCTGCTGCCGCGGTTGCTGTGCCAGCCCTTCCATCCATCACGACGTTTGCCGCCATCCCCGCCTCCACCTGTCCTTTGGTCGGAGAGATATGAAAGAGGTGAGGGTGTGGCGGGGCGAGTGCACGGCCGTGGGGAGCGGAAAGAGGTGAGGGTGTGGCGGGGCGAGTGTACGGCCGTGGGGAGCGGAAAGAGGTGAGGCATGGCGGGGCGATAACAGCCGTAGGAGTGAAAGAGAGGTGGCGGTGGCGGGCAGTGGCACGGCCGGGGGTTTGAAAGAGGCAGAGAGGCAGGCGGCAGCAAATGCCGGCCGTGGGGAGCGGAGAAAGAGAGAGGGCGGGGCGAGTGCACGGCCGTGGGGAGCGGGAGAAGAGGTGAGGGTGGCGGGCGAGCACGGTCGGGAGCGGAAAGAGGTGAGGGTGTGGCGGGGCGAGTGTACGGCCGTGGGGAGCAGAAAGAGTTCAATCAACTGACAGAGGCGATCGCTGAAGCGGAGAGCTGGGCCGTTAAGCTACGAGGGGACATCGCTGCCGCTAAGGTTCCCATCCCATCCATTATTCCCCCCTCACCCTCACTCTTTTAACACGTTTGAGGCGCTGCAAAGCATGCGAATATATGAGGCCCTGATGCTTGGACCCGGCATCTGAAGATGCGGCCGTAGATGCCATATCCTGGTTGAATCTTCCGCGGTGGAAGAAGCCTAAGTTCCAGCCAGATGGGAGCAGAGTGAGCCATGCGAGGGATCCTGTCCCTTGATTGCACCACCGCATGCGCCTCTGATCAGACGGGCTTCTTGCCGCGCAGGAGAAGGTGGCGCCATTGCGTGAGCAGAAGGCGAAGCATGAGAGTGCCAGAGAGGCTGCGCGCAAGGTACCCAAGCCTCTGCCCCCCTCATTAGAGACCCACAGGCGCTGGCGGGGTGCGCCCTGCCTGGACAGCTGCCGGGACAGCAAGCGGCATGCCCCCGCATGCCTCCTGCCCTCAACCTGCCATCCCCGAGCCATCCAAGTTTCCCTCCCTGACTGCCTCTGCTTCCTGTGCACGCCTCTCTCCTCTTGCCAGTCCATTAGTTCCAGCCGAAGGGCTCCTCCAGGCAGCGCGGTCCATTGGATCCAGCCGAAGGGCTCCTCCAGGCAGCGCGGTCCATTGGATCCAGCCGAAGGGCTCCTCCAGGCAGCGCGGTCCATTGGATCCAGCCGAAGGGCTCCTCCAGGCAGCGCGGTCCATTGAATCCAGCGAAGGGCTCCTCAGGCAGCGGTCGTGGGATCGGAAGGAGCTCCTCCGAGCAGCGGCGGTCGTGGATCCGAGGCTCCTCCGAACAGCAGCGGTCCATTGGATCAGCCCTCCAGGCAGCGCGGTCCATTGGATCCAGCCGAAGAGCTCCTCCAGGCAGCGCGGTCCATTGGATCCTGCCGAACCTCCAGGCAGCGCGATCCATTGGAGGATGAGCAAAGTGTGGGGATGCTAACTAGATTTGTGTGCTCCCCCTGTGTGATGTCTTGCAAGCATTTGCTGATGTGTCGTGGATTCTCGCAGCCCGTCCTCCTAGACAGGGTTCTGAGGTCGGCAGGAGGGACGGGAGCAACAGGCAGCGCGAGAGAAGGAGGCGACGCTGGAGGAGGAAGTCCGCGGGCTGCAGCGCGACCTTGACAAGCTGCTGAGCATGACAGCCGGCATCAGAAAGTACGAGGCCGGGCGCTTCGAGGAGGAGCTGCAGAACGTGGTCGCCAAGATGGGCAAGCGCCGCGACACCCAGGAGAAGATCCAGAAGGAGCTCGTCACCCTGGAGCAGGTGCCGGCGGCCCTCCGTGCGCGTCCACGGAGTCTCGGCACATGGAAACTGGGCCATAGACAGTCACTCATAGGAATGTCATCCTGGGGGCGTGCACAGCTCGGTTCAGATCCAGGTGTGAGGAAGGTCTTGCAGATGGGTCAGGAGGTGTGTTGCCAGCTGAAATGTAGGGGACGAAGCTCTTGCAGATGGGTCAGGAGGTGTGTTGCCAGCTGAAATGTAGGGGACGATTGAGAGGCAGGCAGTAAGTTATGTTGAGCACCGACCAAAATTGTGATGTGGAAGCGAACCGCGTTCTGATGGATGCGGGGGATGGAGGTGGCGATGTGGAGCTGCAGGAGCTGGAGCAGATGAAAGAGGCGGTGCAGAAGCAAGAGCGCACGGCGCGCGCGGTGGCGGACAACGTGGCGTACAAGAGGGGAGAGCGCGAGGAGCAGCAGCTCTCGGAGGGCGTGGCCGCCAAGAAGAGGGAGCAGGCCGCGCTCGGGGACCAAACCGCACTGGTGTGCCACAGGATCAGGCGGCGCCTGCTTCACCTTGAGTGCTTCAATGCTGAGAGCGTCCGCCAGCCGTTCACACCATTGAGTAGCAGCGCCAGGCCATGTTGTCGGTGTGGTTTGGATCCGTTGGCGCCTGTTTGCCCACCACAAACCGGTTCAAAACAGCCAGAGATGGCTTCAGTGTTCCGGGGCGAGTTCCAGCGTTCAGAGGACCAAGAGGTGGCTTCAGGAATGGAAGGGGGGGGTGCTCCTCACAGGGGGGCTCCCCGGCGGCGTTCCGTTCCGGCCCCCAAACAGGGCAAGATACAGGGGATGGCATCTGCCAGTGGGAACACAGGGGATGGCACCTGCCAGTGGGGATACAGGGGATGGCACCTGCCAGTGGGCATACAGGGGATGGCACCTGCCAGTGGGGATACATGGGGATGGCACCTGCCAGTGGGAATACAGGGGATGGCACCTGCCAGTGGGGATACAGGGGATGGCACCTGCCAGTGGGGATACAGGGGATGGCATCTGCCAGTGGGGAGAGTCGAGGTGTTTCAAGTGGAAGGCTGAGCAGGGCACTTTCAGCAGGGATGTGGCACCCTACGCGGGCCCAGATCTTGTTAGGCGCAAGAACAGCTGCAGCAGGCGGACAGGGCTATGTATTTGTGCGTGTGTTCTGGTGGGGCAAAGCCTGGAGATATTGCATGAAAGGCTGTGGGTGGAGGTGGCATGGCAGGAGCGAGAAATCGACCGGGCTGAAGGGCAGCTGGAGGCCGCGAAGCAGCAGGGGTTCACACAGAAGGGAACCCTTAGCCAGCTCCAGGCCAACATCTCCAAACATCAGCGCGAGCTGAAGGCGCGCCCGGCCTTGAGCTTCCTGGTCTTGCTCTCCGCATGAAGGCCTGCGCTTTGCATCCAGCATGCCCGCATGCGTCTGCGCCCGCGGCATTGCTCCTAGGTGGGAGCGGCGCGATTGGTCAGCGGTTGCTTTGGGCTGGCAGAATCCCTGGTATGTGGCATGCCGCGCAGTGATAACACGCTGAAATGCTGCGAGAGCATGTCAGCAGCGCCGCGCCCGCAAACCACTTTGCCGCATCTTTGTGATCTCTGTGCGGGTCAAGCCCCACTTGCACATTTGCACAACCCAGCTGCAACCGCTCGCTGAGCCCGCACGTTGCGTGTCCAGTGCAGAGCTGAGACGTGGCGAGGGCAGCATACGGGCCAACATGCACTTGGAAGGGGGGAGGCAGTCAGGGTACACGTCGGTGCGCATGGAACAGGCACCACAGCTGCAGAATATCGATCAGCTGTACAAGAATAAGCTGATAGAGTTGCGCACTACCGAGATGGCTAACCACGACCTGGACAAGTACATGAGCGCTCTGGATAAGGTGCGCGGCCGTGGTGGAGAGGGTAGGCGGGGCGCATGAGCGCTCTTGATAAGGTGCGTGGCCGTGGTGGAGAGGGTAGGCGG
>LGRX02007474.1:32952-94431 GCA_001247695.2 Cymbomonas tetramitiformis
CTGGATAAGGTACGCGGCCGTGGTGGAGAGGGTACAAGGAGGCTGAACGGAGCGGCACTGCCACCAGGCGCTGATGAAATTCCACACGACAAAAATGGAGGAGATAAATCGCATTGTGAAGGAACTGTGGCAAATGACATATCAAGGCCGCGACATCGATATGATCCAGGCAATCGCTCTCATCCCTCAAATTTGACTCTCTCTCTCCCTCACTTTCCCATATGGCATGAGATCACGATGTCGGAGCTCAATATTCAGCTGTGTGTTGTGGAGCAGCCTGTAGGCAGATGCAGGTTTTGAGCTGATTGTTAAAGCCCTGACTGACAAGGAGGGCTTTTCGGGGGGAGGGCTTCTATTGTGGAACAGGTAAAGGCCGATATGGAAGGGCATGCAGGGCGATCGTACAACTATCGTGTGGTGATGATCTGTGGGGATGCTGAACTGGACATGCGAGGCCGCTGCAGCGCTGGGCAGAAGGTAGATACACAGCCTGGTCTGGAGAGAGAGGGGGGGGGGTAGATTTTCTCTCGCGCTCCCTTAGGGTGTCCCTGAAGTACTTCCAGCGTAAGCGGGGGTTAGGGGGATGTGATCATGGAAGATACGGGCAGAGGGCGCCCTTACTCACTCGCCTAAACGTTTGGGTTTTGAATCACGGTCGCGTGCATGTTGCATGGCATGAGTGATTAGACACCAAGTAAGCGCCTGTTGTGATTTGCTTGGTATGACGGGCAGGCCCTAGGACGTGGCTCGCATCTCTTGGTGTGTGTTTGTGTGTCTCTATGTGCGGTCCGCAATCTTCTACACTGTCAGGCAACACGCCTGCGGGCAGATGCCCATATTGCGGCCTGATGTGGCCATCTGACAGGACAAGCGAGACGGGAAAGGTGGAAGTAGGCGGTCCTGAGTACGTTCGTATTTTTATGGGACGGAGGAGTGGTGTGGGCAGGTCCTAGCATGCCTGGTCATCCGACTAGCTTTGGCAGAGACCTTCTGCCTGAAATGTGGCATCCTTGCCCTGGACGAGCCCACCACCAATCTTGATGCCAAGAACTCACAGGCACTCGCCGCCGCGCTATTGAACATCATGCACAATCGCAAGGGGCAGGACAATTTCCAGCTTATCGTGATCACACACGACGTGAAGTTTGCGCACATGATTGGCCAGCGCGACCATGCAAACTATTACTGGCGCATCACCAAGGACGAGCATCAAAATTCCCTGGTGGAGCGCATGGTCCGTCTCGTGCCACCACCACGCACATATTCCATGTCTACGCTATCAGCTCGCGAGATCAAGTGCCCTTCATCACGTATATTTCCTAAGTCGCTCATCGTGTTTGCTGATGCACAGAGTGTACTCTGCGTGTACGCCCTCCAATGTGCTCACAAGTGTAGTGTGTCATGTAGGCCGGTGCGAGGTGTGCTTGTCTGCTGGCCTGAGCAGCAGCAATTTGTTTGCTGTGGTGATCTTATGGCTGTGGGTATGGGTGGGTGCAGAACATCTTCGGTGATTAGATCTGGTATACACACATGTGTTACTGATTGTAATGCATACGTTAAGGAAACCATCAATTGATCCACTCGGAAGCGTTCCGCTGGTCGCCATTTATTTCAACCGTGTGCACTTGCACTTCACGCAGACAGAGAATAGCTTATACGCTCTACGAGCGGGGCATGTGTGACACAGCACATTAATTATGAAGTGGACTACGTGCTGATTGATGCCGCTATATGCAATGTACAATAATAAATATATAGTCTTATATGAGTTAGGTATAGGTATTGCAGATGGCAGCAATTACCATCTGTGGGAATGGGGAAATGCCAAATTCTGAAGGGTGTCGTGTCCATTCACATTTCAAACAATGACAGAAATACCACCACTCGACAACAGGGATTTACTTTGAGGTGGATGAAATCATCACGGATTTACTGACGTCATAATATCGTCATAATATGTATTTGTAAGAATGCTACTCGGTTGTTCACTTCTGCGAACCATCGATTCCGGTAAGAACTGTATTCAATACATCTGGGGTATAGAAAGCGATAAGGGATCAGAATATGACAATTATCAATTATGTACAATTAACGTTTACAATGATGACGAGTTTTTAAAAGTAATTATCAGATGTTATTCGGCATCCCACGGCACAGCCTGGTACTCCGCACCAGGCCGACCGCCTTCCTTCTCTCTTGGGTGAACAGCTTTGGGTTCATCGTGTCCATGATTGTGGTCAGGTGTGCACTATGTGTTTGCCTGGCCTACAGCCAGTGAGTGCTTTGCCAGAGAGCATGTCCACCCGGGATGGGCCGGCCTGTGGCTGTACGATGAGAGCCGGGGCCTAGTTTTGGCCGAGGGAGTTTTCCTTGGTTGTCCGAGATGGGTCACGTAAAAAATGGGGGAAATTCGTGAAATTTTGCGATATTCATGATACTGTCATCCTTAAAAGTGAGTATGTCCGAGGAAAATGTTGCGCATGTGGCAGGCAATTTTGGAATGTGGCCGTTACCGAAACCTGGACGAAATGAATTTCAGGTGTTGGCCATACGGCCTCGAAATTTGATATATGTACACTAGTGTTATGTGTCCATTACGGAAGTGGTTCTGGGGACGTAGCTGTTATGGATCCCAGGATTGTTTCGGGGGCCGTAGCTGTTACGGCGTTTGTGACCTGGGTTTGTCCATGTTTCCGGGAGTGGTTCTGGGTCTGTACCTGATTCTAAGTTTGGTTACGGAGCTGACAAACTTCGTGCTGGTTATGACTACCCCATACTCATCTTCGATTATGTCGGTTGGACCGGGTGACGACAGATCGGGTCACAAGCACCGTCACGGTACTGTACCCTACCGTGCGGACTGCCAGGCGTGGCCTGGTGGTCATATAGGGGCGGCCCTACTGACGAGCTGCATATAGCCACTGCTGAGTCATCAGACATGGTTCTGGGACCCGAGGGTGCCGTGGCTTCTTCTGTGCCAGCACTCTCACGTGAGCCAAAAAAAAAACTCCAAAACCCTAAAAATCGTCTACAGGCGCACCGACACTCTGACATGTATCTGACGGCTGAGTGCATGAGGCCTTTGAACATGCTGAGGACCGGCGCCAGAATAGGATCAGTATCTGTCTGCCCGTACTCCTGGTCCCACCTGGGCAGCTGATGCCATCGCCCATCGGGCCCGTTGAGCCGGTGGGAGCGGTGGACTTTGACCGTTCACGGTACCGCTGGACCTTTGTTGAGTTCACTGGTCGGTACTGCGTGCCGTGTGCACTGTACGACCGTTAAGTCGGACTTCCGGTTCGTCTTGCTGTTCTTCATTAATGATGTGCAGGCACTTGGCTTTACAGTGACTGGGTTCATTGTCCTATAGACTGTCTGTGCAAATGAGCTGTCCGATGCAGCGGCTACGGCCATGTATCGGCAACACATGATGGGCCACAAGCAAACATCACCGAAACTCCAATGGCAGAACTTCGTGATGGAGATTTTGCTACGGCTCCCCATATTCACACGCCAGCCAGCCCCCTGATTTCTTATTTTGGCAATTTTCTTAATAAATCAAACCTAGCCAGTGCCGTTCGTTAAGTTGCGACGCCCCCGAAAGGCTGATTTCTTAACGCAGGTGTTTCTGTGAGCAGTGATTGCTGTACGATATGGACATTGCAGCACGGCTGGTGGTGTTTCCGAGCACGTGTCATGCGGCACAGCACCTCTGCTTCTCTGACACACCTGATCAGGATCAGTGTCTGTTCATACAGTATCGCCGGGCGTTGACCTGGACTAGGTCGTATGGCCAACACTAGGTTGCACGGCACGGCATGGCACGGCACCAGCCCTACCTTTGCGCAGCTATCGTTGCAGCTTGCGGGGCAGGTGTGTGACCGAGTTGCACCTGCCTCTGACCATCCCAGTGGCGGCCATTAGGCCATGGCCACTCCACCGAGGCTCGTCAGTAGGTGTAGGATGTGACGGTTGGTGAGGTTAAACCGTTTGTGGACTCTGGCAAAATCGTGCCGTGTGAACAGCATGGGCTACGGACACTTCTGTTTTCCTCACCCGCCCAGTCATAAATAGGATATTGATACCACATATAAATCGAATGGACCGAAAATCCGTGCGCTACCTCTATATATGAGACAACAAAATGCTGAGAGAAATTCACATTTTCCCGAAGATTTTTTGTGGAAGTTCTTAAATGTTCATGCACTATTTGTTTGAGCAGGGTTTTCGCTTACCTTGATTATTTAATCGTCGATATATATACGCATACCCGTGTATCCACTTCAGTCAACACCAAACCACTCCAAAATAAAAACACAATAATCGGTTCCCCATATTCTTACAAGGGTACACATGTGACACTACTTAGGTGACATAGCCACCATTAAGCTCAACAATTTTGCTGAATATTTGCTTACAGATAATCATCAATTAAAACATTCATAACAGATATTATGAGCAAGTGGGGTGGTAAATACTAAGGTATACCTTGAATGGTTCATGTAGGATCATTGTGGGGTTCTATTTCTGTACAAAAACTGCCAATGTGCAGCCCACTCTATTGTGGCTAAGTCGTATATAGCACAAGTTTGTGTTCACATCATGTTTTTGAAGGTGTTAACATATATGCTGCGGATCTCCTCAAGCTCGCACAGGTTATAGCTATCGCACAAAGTGCCTGTGAGCAATGAACACCTCCCCTCCATCGTCTTACGGGTTCACAACATGGGCGCTGATCTGCGGAGGCGCTTGCCTGGCTCAACAGAAAACGCATAAGATGCGCTCAATCACATGTTTAAGGATCCCAAGCGAGGATATTACACCATGCCAACCTCAAAACTGGGCTTGACTATAACCTAGCACAGTAAACAATACTTTGGGGAGCAGAGACATACCGGGCTCAGAGAGGAAGATGAAGGGAAGGAATATGGCGCCCGTCTTGAAGCTCGTCACGAATATCAGGAAGAAGAGGATCTGCGACATTTTGCTCATATTGCGCTCGCCGAATGGGTTGGCGTCCGCACTGCTAAACTGCTTCACGGGAAGCCCCGCAGCCTTCCTGCATCAGACCCTGCTCTCTTCAGGATCGGGTGATGGGTGCTCGGTGAGGTCCCCGCCGTATGAAGTCATGCAGCCTTGCTTTAGAAAGGGACACAAGGGACACGGAAATGAAACGCACCAACCAAGGAAGCCACCCGTGAGGAAGCGTACATTTGTGTAACCCCCTACTTTCTTCAAATAGTAAGCCGCTTGCAGCCCACGTGAACGAATTCCGTAATCCCGGCCAACTGCCGTTTCCATCGTGGCGTACTTGCTGTCACACATGACCACGATGGGAGTATTCTGCATCCAGGCGTGTCCCGCCACCAGCTCGAGGCAAGTTACAAGCGATGGCCAACATGCTTGCAGTCGCAAGAGTGTGGGGCGCGTCTTTTGCAGAGAGCTCGGGTACACACACTGAACGGCATGAGATCGGCCAACAAAAGCCAGCCCACCATCATCCCAGTGGATGTGAGAAGCAAATCAAGAGCAAGGCAGGGCCCACACTCGGGTACACACCTGAACGGCATGAGATCGGCCAACAAGAGCCAGCCCACCATCATCCCAGTGGATGTGAGAAACAAATCAAGAGCAGGGTGGGGCCGGGTACACACACACACACTGAACGGCATGAGATCGGCAAGCAAAAGCCAGCCCACCATCATCTCAGTGGATGTGAGAAGCAAATCAAGAGCAGGGCGGGGCCGTGACAAGATACCACAAACGCATACATATTCCCAACCCAAATGCAAAGCAGCATGGAAAGATGATACGATGTGACCGATCTTCGCCAAACAACTGTTGGTCTCTGGGTTACGGAGTAAGCGGACCCTGCTGGCATGCCCCCCAGTGGCTCCCGGTCGATGGATGGGACCTGTTGGTCCATGGTTATGTCATGAATGCAGTCACACCACATAGCATGGACACCCCATGTCAACAAAAGGAAACATGCGGGCACCTAAGTGCTCCCCACAAAATTCAAGGGAAAACACAGAAGGTGTACATCACCACCTTCTGCCTCTCCTCGCAGCACGACAGACGAATCTACCGAGCTCTCCAAGAGGTAGTGCCCGCTAGAATGGCACCACAGGGATAACCGCCTCCCAAAACCCACTTCCACCCAGCGGCCGTCCCCGTTCACAGCGATCCGCCAGTACTCATATCAAGGTCAAAGAACACAAGTCCCCCGGCATGTGTATTAACCATGGTACATGGAGGCGAACGCGGAAGGGGGAGAGCAAGTGGATGGCAATGGGGACGAGGACGAGGACGAGGACGAGGACGAGGAAGCGGCACGTGGCGGGGCGGTGGGCTGGAAGGGAAGTGGGTCCGGCTGCTTTCTTTCGCGCTTGCACGGGGGGTTGCAGGGCTGATCATCAGGCGGGCTGTAGCGCGATGTCCGGCCGGAAGTGGATGGCGTTGGGCTGGCGGAGGGCGTGTGGGAGGAGGCATGGGCCCGGACCTGGATCGGGGGGAGGCGGACCGGCGGGAAGGGGCGGAGAGGTTGGCACTGATGGACAGAGCGTGGGAGGACGCGTTCGAGGAGACAGACTATGCCACGCAGGATGGGTCTGGCGGTGGGATGCAGGAATCTGAGGGAACGCAGCGTGAGCCGTCTGGGCAGGCTCCCGGTGAGGCAGGCGAGGCAGGCGCGATGACATCGAGGCTTTTGGAGAGCATGGAGGACGTGCGGCGGGAGGTGGAGCATCTGGGCACTGGGGAGGGTCAAGGAGGGGGCACCGCCGAGGCGCGATCTGGAGGGGCACGGGCAGGCATAGGCGGGCTCAGCCAGGCGGCGTCAAGTGTCGAGGATATCTTGAATGAGTGGGATGACCTTTTGTCGCCGGGCCCGGGGAGTGGGGTCTGGACTCAGGAGCAGAGTGGGGCCTCGCCGGAGCAAGCAATGGCCTTGGCTGAGGGAGGGGTGGCCACCTTGATGGGGGCGAGCAGGCGGGTGGCCGGCCTTCTTAGGGGGTTTGATGGCATGGGGGGAACTGATGAGGATGACGAGGGAGATGTGGGGAGGTCCGCGGGTGGAGTTGACACACGCCGGGCCCCTCAGAGCCCGGGGGCCCATCCCGGCAGCGATGACCACTTACAACAGGTTGCACGGCAGCATACGGCATCTCATCAGCTTCCGTGCCCATCGGGCGAGGTTGCTGGCCGTGCCGGAACTAACAGTGAGCAGCTGTCGGGAAGGCGACGACCGGGTGGTGAACTATCGGCCACCGGGAGGGCTTGGGACACACAGGCAACTGTGGGGATGGGACCCCAAGTAGGAACAGTGCGGCGTGACAGTTACAGCGCAAGTGTGGAGCGCATTGCTCAAGTTCGCGGCCACCTCGCAAGGCAATCAGCGCAAGGGCTCCAGTCACGGGGAGTTGGTGCGGGGGGTAGAGGGCTACAGGCGCAAGTCGGTGGCGGATGCGCAAGTTTGGATGAGGGCAACCCAGTTTATCATTCTCAGCCCCTTGGGACAGCGCTTGGGCATTCTGGCCGTGGCGTGGGTGGGCAAGCTCTCTTGAGACCAGGCTGTAGGCGGCAGCGGGGTGATGTGGGGTGTGGGCTTGGTGGTGGAGGGGTGGCTCGATTGGCGGGGGTGAGCCGGCTCCAGAGACACAGCAGCAGTGCGCCGGCAGGACAGCCGCAGAGGGGCTCAGGTGGCCCAGTGAGGCTCAGGGAGCAGAGGGGTGGTCTTGCGCGTGGGCTTGGTGGTGGAGATATGGCTCGCGCAGATCGGGGGGCAGGGATGGACCGGCTTCAGGCACAAGGCGGCAGTGCGCTGGTGGTGCAGATGCAGAGGGGCTTGGGTGGCTCAGCGAGGCTTAGGGGGTCCCTTTCTTCACTAGTGAGCTCCGGAGAATCCGGATGAGTGTCCCGAAGTGTGTGCTGAATGCTTTGATCCCCGGCGTGGGTACATAGTGCAGTCTTCTGTGGCTACGGGGTGCCAAAGGATTCGCAAGGATAAGCATACACACACCCATGAGTGTATTGGATGAGCGCTTGGCTCTTGGCATGGACAAAGGTTTTCTGCACCGCTGATTTTTGAAAGTTTCTTCATATCTGCGCAGTCGGAGAGCTGCTGTGCCAGAGGCGATTGACGGACCAATGATCCATTGCCATCCAGCAGGCTTGACTTGGGAGGGGCACAGCCCATGGGCAGCGCACCTTATCCGGATACTCCGCGAGGACTTCCTTGACGAATTCAGGGCGCAGCTCCTGCCCGTTAAGCACGCCAAAGATGTAGCTGAAGGCGAAGCGGCGCATTTGCTTGTACATCGATGAGCCCTCGATCAATGTGCACAAAGGCACGTTGACTGCCTCGTCGATCACCCCTTTCCGCATCGTGCCCTCGATGAAGAATCCCTTCAACATGCAGCAGCCTCCAAGCACACCGGATCAAAAGCTGAACAAGTGAGGACAAGCATACCTACATTCGTAGCGCAGCAGAGGAAGGAATTGCTCCGGCGAATAAAACAAATCAGAGGGCATAAAAAACAAGGCTGTGTATAATCGCATACTGCTCCTCCTACCTGTATAGACAGTGCACAGAAGAGTGCACAGGGGAGCATTAGAGAGGGTGGGCGGGTATTGACGGTGCACAGAGTTATGCACAGGGGAAGCATCAGAGAGGGTGGGCTGGTATTGACGGTGCACAGAGTTATGCACAGGGGGAGCATCAGAGAGGGTGGGCGGGTATTGACGGTGCACAGGGTTATGCACAGGGGGAGCATCAGAGAGGGTGGGCGGGTATTGACGGTGTTCAGAGTTATGCACAGGGGAGCATTAGAGAGGGTGGCGGGAGTATTGACGGTGCACAGAGTTATACAGGAAGCATCAGAGAGGGTGGGCGGGTATTGACGGTGCACAGAGTTATGGGTTGCGGGGAGCATCAGAGAGGGTGGGCGGCATTGACGGCACAGGGTTGCGGCCAGGGGAGTATCAGAGAGGGTGGGCGGGTATTGACGGTGTTCAGAGTTATGCACAGGGGGAGCATCAGAGAGGGTGGCAGGTATTGTCGGTGTACGAGTTATGCAATATGAGTTAATCAGAGAGGTGGCGGGTATTGACGTTGCACAGAGTTATGCACAGGGGGAGCATCAGAGAGGTGATGTGGGTATTGATTTGGTGCACAGAGTTATGTGGCCAAGGGGAGCATCAGAGAGGGTGAGCGAGACACGGTGCACAGAAGAGCGCACAGGGGGAGCATCAGCGAGGTGGGCGGTATTGACGGCACAGAGCGCGTACATGGTTATCGAGAGGTTGGGCGGTATTGACGTTGCACAGAGTTATGTACAGGGGGAGTATCAGAGAGGATGGGCGGGTATTGACGGTGTTCAGAGTTAAGTGCACAGGGGGACATCAGAGAGGGTGGGCGGGCATTGACGGTGCAAATGGTGCTGGTGTACAGGGGAGCATCAACAGAGGATGGGCGGGTATTGACGGTGTTCAGAGTTATGCACAGGGGGAGCATCAGAGAGGGTGGGCGGGTATTGTCGGTGCACAGGGTTGTGCACAGGGGAGCTTGAGAGGCGAGGGGGGAAGGAGCAGAAAACGGAAAGTGTACTGTGCGGGATCTTCATCCGACAGTCTCACAACTTAATGGGGGAGGTGCGAGAATAGCAGGGCCAAACTGCCTTGACCTAAAAGTTTCGAGAGTATCAGGGCAAGATGTCTGCTTAAGTTTCTCATGTTGTGAGGCTTTGTTGCACATGCTCGGCACAAGCAGCTCACTAGGCCCTACTAACCCTACACTGATGGGCTAGGGGACAGTATGACGGACTCTCAGAGGAAGCGAGGGAAGCCCCTCACCGGATTCATCCAGGCAACGTCCGAGGCGCCGTCATCTGGGGAGCGGATATCCAGGAGCTTGACCTGCTTTTTGGCCAGCAGGCTTTGAAGCTCCTCGGGCGTCACGCCACTTACATTGCCCTGCATGTACCTGCTTAAAGCATACCCGCACCAATACACAGAGCCTGGAGAAGATACGTCGCTTCAGGCTGGACGCCGGTATTCCTATTCCTATTACAAAAGCTTGCACGACTACAGCTCCAAAGGTGCTGCAGACTGGGCACCCTTGCGTCGTCCTGGGATATGGAGTTCCCTAGTTTTGGACAGGAACTAAGCTGTACGTGACGACAAGCCCGGCAGTATCGCTTTCAGCCGGAATAAGGCGAAGAGTTTGGAAGACCTCTTCCACAGACGCCGATTAGCAAGAGAAACGAGACAGGACGTTTTGGCTCAGACACGCACAAATCTTTTTCTTTCCCGAAGTTCGTCAAACGTGAGACACAGCGGTGTGCCGCCTCATTTCGCGAGGGGTGCTGTCATCATTGCCTCAAGGCTTTGTTCGAAGAGTACAGTCAGAATTTCAAACAGCGAACGAAATCGATTAGAATGCGCCAGAGGAGAAGAGATATTGATCCGTGAAAAAACACTTATAGATCCAAAGGTGTTCTAACTGCCAAAGCTTTCTCAGTGACAGCGCGCACATGTATGTGGGAGAGGAGACTCGTTCTCGAGGCTTACTGAAGAAGGAAGGCGGGAACTCCTGGGGAAAAGTGGGAAAGCAGAACACAAATCAAGTGCAATCCAAGGAACCAGTTGGGGGCAGCCGGAACTTGCCTGAACATTGTTTCCCATAGGACGGGCCGACCCAAAGAAAGTTTGTCATCTAAGATGTCCGTTCGTCTGTTATCCCTGTGTTTCGCACAAGCTCCAGGAAAACACCTCAGGTTTCTCCGCGTGGAGGTGCTGTGTGGGTGTGGTGAAACTTTCTTCGCGATATTCGCATTAAAATTCATTTGTTTCTCACCTCGCGATCACGCGCTCTCGCTTTGCCTCTAAGGCTAGTTCCGTGGCGGTTTTGCCATATGACGCATCACTTGAGGTGGACACCTTTGCAGAAACACTTATTGAATGCCTCAGTTGTTTTCCTCCCTGACTTCTTCTGCCTTGAACCCGCGCCCCGGCGAATGTGGTTCGTTTTGGAAGGTGTATCCCTTGCTTGGCTTGCATTCTGATCTCCTTCCTGTACACGAAAGAGCAATTTCTGGCACGGCTACAGAATCACAAAACTCTAGTGACGTTTAGAGTCCACGCAGTAGAAGTATCGAAGCAATTATTGAACACTGAAACTCTTCTTTTTTCTTGCAACAATGTTTGCGCCCAAGCCGCACCACCCGTAATTCCTATGCAGAACTTTTTATGCCACTTCTACGCGCGTGAGAAACGTGAGAATACGTTGCTTGCATTCGAGCTCTATGCGCATTGGTGACGATTGGCAAGTTGGAAATTGAATCTACAATATCTTTCGAGACGCTCACGCAACAACGCTCGGTCATCGCTCATCTCAGCCTCGAGAAGAGAGAGAGGCAGAGAGCTCCAGAAAGTCCAGATTCTCTTTCGTTTGATACGCTTGGCTGGCGTGGGTTCGAGATATTTATATTGATTGCCTTTTCCTCTCTCGAATCCTGATCCAGAGTTCAATAGCGAGATTTTCAAGATTTAAATAGATTAAATCGAAGGCGTCCATTTAAGCTATCTCGATTCATGCCTGACGAATGTGAGTGGATCGTATATATTTCATATTCTTGTGATCCTGTCTGCTATTACCATTGGGTAGTGTAATCATGGAAAATCGTTTGTCCGCTTGCTTGCTGTTGCTCCAAGCGCAAGGGAAAATAAGACCGGGAAGGGACAAACGAAAGCCTACAGGAGAGCTCTACTGTACTCTTCTAATTTTAATTTCATGATCTGCTAACATCTTACCCAGGAAGAATAATGCATTTCTATAATTACCAATAAAAGCCTACTCTTGTTCCCAGAGCTTATGGACTAAATTAGACTTAGGGTTTGTAACGTTATGGGGTCCATAAGCTCTGGCATGAGGTACTGTAATGCCAGAGCGTTTCTCCGAGCCTCTTCGATCAACTGTAACGTCGACCCTCGCGTGTCGTGGGAAAAGAGTAGGACAAAGCCCGTCGAAAGTCGAAAGCCCGATACGCCCATGGGTGACCCCCCATTTTAGACCGGAAACCTCCTCCCGTTTTCAGCGGCCGCTTTCCCGTGTTCGGTTTCCACCAATCAGAATCCATCCAGGGGAAAGATGGAAACGAGGAAGCAAGAGTCTTTAGGTCGAGAAACATCTGCAAAAGGCGCTATGGGAAATTTGGGAAATTTCCATGTGCATGTGTGATTTATCAAATATGCAATTGCAAGTCAACGTGGAATGGCTACTACCCAAATTCATGGTCCGACCACAAGGACCAATGGGCAATTGCGGTTTCGATCACTAAATCGACTATTTGAGGCACAGGCAACATTTGCATATTATGTGAGATATATAGCTACGGATATATATGGGGTTACGGTCAGAATGCTTTCACTTTCGGTCTTTCTCATGAGTGTAGATAAACATAAGATAGTCTCGGCTTTATGCCGGAAACCCTAAACTTGTGACACCCGTACTGTACTGAGTACTAGTACAGATAACAGGAAGTGACACACGGTGTGTCACATCCAGCACACCACCCTGGACTATTACGGAGGAAAAGTTAGGGTGGAGCAGGGTTGTTGTAGTTTGAAAACACACCATCTCAAGCGGTGGAAACAATTCTAGAGGGGGCCTGTGCTCTTGGCCAGGGCGGTCCCAAATCTCTAGCTAGCCGTGCACACAGGGAGGCTAGCATGGTTCCTCTTACCCATGTGATTGACTCCATGGCAACTATCAATGCTGTAAACCGTGACCCTGGAACCCTAAATGTCAGGGACCTTATGCAAGAGCCGAACAGAAGGGACCTGGTAGCCATTAGACTGATTCTGGAGGAATTAGGATTTTACAACACAATGGGACAGGCGAAACTCCTGATCAAATGGATCAGAGGGCACAATAACGATAGACTTCATGACAAAGTAGATAGGACGGCCAAAAGAGCGGCTTTCAGGTACAGCGGGAGACAGCTCAGGTTCGACGAAGATGGGGACTTAGATTTTTCTCTCTTCTTTCATGAACAATCCATAACGGGAGGCATCAGGAACCACATTAGGAGACTCCAAAGATTGAGCCACCACAAAAAGTGGAAAGACATGCACGGACAAGGAAGGGCACTCAGGCTATTGGAGGAGAATCATGTGAAACCAATCAAGGATGTATCAAAGATTGCATCCAAGTACTTCACAGCTTATAGATGCAGGGAACTCACAGGCCTACAGGCATCCCCACATAGAGCACATAGGATGGGAATTGGTGAAAGCCCGACCTGCCGAACGTGTGGCGCAACAACACAATGCACCTACACACACATCCAACTGAATTGCCCAGGGGAAGGAAATAAACTACACCAGTTAAGGGAAAACCAGCAGGAGGAAATGAAAGAAACCATCAGGAAAGCCACAGTGGGAGACCTGAGATTGATAATAGAAGGCAGTAACACAAGGGGGGGCATCATCAGCCCCTCCGAAATCTTCCCCTTAGCAGAAATAGACAATGACTTAACAGCCTCTAGACCACTTGCTGCCCTACCGGAGGCCAGCATGTATAGGTTGTCAAACACTAGGAAAGGCACTGTAGCAGTAGCTTCTGCACCCATAGACACGAACAGTGATGGCAGTCACAACTTCCAAGACCTTCAGTACATTAAAAAGAAAGAATTCTGGAAGTTAGTTGAGTGGCATAGGCTGACAACTGATACACCCCAGACATCGATCAGCAATTACACACAACGGGCCAATGATATTCACTCGGCACTTATAGCATGTAATACTGAGTCGGGTGACCCGAAGAATTGTTATGCGATAAGAAGAGACCTATTAGATATCATCATAGATGAGAGAGGCTTAGGAAAGGACGGATGTGAGCTTTTCTGTAACCCTGTAAACTCTCACCCAGGAATCAAGTCAAGGAGGTGCATTCCCACGGCGGCTATGAAGGAGGCGTTGAGACCCTTTTGCCACAAGGGGAAGATAGGGTGGGATGGACTTGCAAGAGATGCATATGTCAACAGTGTAACGGGAAAAGGGAAAAAGGTATATGGGAACCCACCCTTTGATGGGGGGGTTCTCAGGGAAGCATCTGCTGTTATGCAAACGTTGTCCCGTGGCCTAGAGGCGGCCAGGACCTCGGAGGGATTTGAGGGGATTTGGATCCTGCCATTGTCGCCAAAGAACCTCAAAAAGTGGACAGGTAAGGGTTTTAAGCTTATTTTCAAGTACCCAAGGGGAACCATACCCTTCATTCCACATGATTATTGGTCAGGTAAGGGGCCCTACACAATGCCAGGGGAGGGATGTTACAAAGATAAGTACTCAGATGTGGTCATATTATCCATTGATAGTGAGAGCATGGTGTGTCCTGTTAGTAAGAAACTTGATAATGAGAAAATGCAATACAAGTTGCTTCAATGGTTCATAAATGTAGTCCCGCATAAAAAGATCACCCCCAAATTGCTCAAAGAAACGGGCCTGCACCCGGATATGATTGAGCAAGCCCTTAGTGAGAAAGATTGTCTGTTGCCGCCCCGATTGTGTCCGTGGGTGGGGGGCAGGAATAATGTGGAACAACGAAACCAGTACCCTGGAGCACACTTGGATGGCGGGCACAGGAACGCAGGAGGAACCCCCTTCCTTAATGCGGTGGAGTGGCCGGAGGAACTTGCTCTCATGGGGTACTTACCAGAAGGCTTTGGCAAGGTGCTCAAAGGGATCGGGGTTCCACACCGTGGGGTGAAGACACTCTTGAAAAAACTGTCCAGAATGTGTAGGCGTCATGCAAGGGAAAGATGCATATTACATGAAACGGGAGCCCTACCTGAGAGTGGCATTGTAGAAGAGGCACCCAACATTCAGGAACTTTGCACGGAAAATAGGAAAGTAACCGATGTGGTAAAGGCAGCAGGGGAAATGCTAGGCAGCTATGTGAACCCCCACCCTCCCCCCAGCCCCCACGGGGTTGGGGCCCCTTAGGGCCCCGGCCCTAAGGGGGCACCACCGGCCCAGGGGCCGGAGCACCCCTGGGCTTTTCTCACTTCATCATCACCACCGCCCACACCGACTCCATCTCCATCGTGCATCAGCTCCACGGCCTGCTGATGTTTTTTCCGACGCTGGTGGCAGACACGCTTTCATTAGTGCTTTGCCACCCCTGCTTCCACGCTTTGTGGAATGCTTCCTGCCTTAGCAGACTGTCATGTATGAGGGGAACAGACTCGAGTAGATCGTTCCGAAGGCGTTGCCTTACTCATCGACGTAAATGTTTTATTATTATTATTGGAGGCTTCTTGGCCTTGAAGTTGTTCTAGCAGGGCTACTAGCAGTTACAAAACAACTCTAGCCACTTTGAAAGTGCTCCACAAAGTAGAGTTCACTGTTGAAGTTGTTGTTGTCAATCCCAAAGTCCAGATTGAAGAAGTCAAAAGTGTCAAAGTCAGGACAACCAGAGTCCAGATTGAAGTCGTCGTCGGGGTCAGCGGGTCCAAAGTCCAGAAAGGGGAAGTCGGTGAAGAAGTCCATTGCACACTCCCGACAGTCAGGGTACTGCCCGTACACCACCGCCCGTGGAGCAACCTCCACGCCACAAAGTGCAGAGGCGGTGACGGTGTCGAGCAAAGCCATGCTCACACACATGAACAGAGCCGGCAGTGTTGCTGCCGTGAGAAGATTGCCAATCGACGGTGTCCGGACACCACCAACCCGTGGAGCGGGTGGCGGCACGTCCACATGTAATCCCTCGCCGTCAGACTCCGAGTCAGCCACGCTAGTTGAATCATGCGTGGAAGAAATGTACGGAGGCAGGGGGGTGAAGGAATTAGCCGAAACCCGCGGTTCGGGTTCAAAGAAGCCCAATTTCACAGACATGCCGTCCATAAAGGACTGCTCAAAGGGGGGCTCGTTGTCGATGAATTGCTTCGGAACGATTAGCGCGTCCTCGTCGCTCTCGATATCCACTTGCGGTTCATGCTGGATTTGGCACGCCGACAGTGTCATCGTCATTTGTGTCATCACCGATATGGCTCGACTACGATGACTTCTTCACTGTCATCAGCGCCATCTCCGATATCGACTTCGGTAGTCAGACAGTTCATAGCATCTGTCATTTCCACACCTGACACCTTAGGGGTTGTCATCACATTCTTTCGGCGGAAGCTATAACACATCGTATTATCTTGTGTATAGCTTCACAGTTTCACGGTTGACATATGCGAGCGTAGCACCCCTGCTTGTAGTGCTTCACTGTGTGTTTGTTTTCACAGGTTTGCGCCCACCACCGGCCTTAGGTGGTTATTTAAAACCGCCAATTATGGCTAGCTAAAGCCTTTATAGGGGCTCGGGGCTGAAGATCGGGGCATGAGGTTCTAGAACGCACTAGTCACGAAAGGGGTAGAGTGAGAGAGAGGAAGAATTTCCGTTCGTGAGCACAATTGCTTAGGACAAAGATGGAGCGGTCTAGCTAGCCGCAGTCTCCGAAGCAGCACGCGCGTCGACATCAAGCCTCACAACACGATCGCCACCCCTTTCTCACCTTACCCTATTTCGCGGCTGTAAATTTTGAACCTTTGACCCTGAATTTGAAGCCCCTGCCCTTATTTTCTATATAGATTGCTCAAGTGTAATTTTGTTTTCTCATGACGAGAACTTTACAGTGAATTTTTTAGAACCTTGATTAGCGAACATTTTGAATTTTTGGTTTTTGCTGAAATCTGTATAGGCAGCCCTGACCGGGAGTCCCGGTGCAGGCCCCTATGACAGATTCCTAGGTAGCCAACACTGGACCGTGACCGATCCGTAAGCCTGTGTTGTGACACACCGAGTGTCACAGGTAGCTAGACTCGAGACCGTTCCGACTCCGTGACCGTTCCGGGTATATCTAGCTTAGGGTTTATTTCTTATACGAGTTTATCTATATTGGTTCACTGACTGTCTAATATCTTGAACCGGGATATTCCAGTAGTTTTTCTTGTCTAACGCTCGAGGACCGCAACTGTAAATTTCCGGCATGGCCTCTACGCCGTATCAGCTAATGGCTCCAGCAAGATTGAGAGCGCACCCAGCTGGTGCATCTAAGAGGCAGCTACAATTTGATCAGTTGGTGCCAACACCAGTCGCCGCGTCTTCATGTCGCGAACTTATGCACGAAGCGTCCACACAAAGCATAACTCTCTAGCCCTACTACTAAACAGTCTTACTTATTGTCAGCGCTTCCATAACACTAGCTCGGCTCTGCATATGTTGCCTTATATGACTGTACAGTTGTCTTGCTACTGTAACTACACAAAATCTCAAAAATTTTGATATCTCCTTCCTCTTCTCACAACTTATGCAAGCTCTTTTTCTCAACATGAAAAAGACTGTTAATTACAGTTCTGACGCTATCGTACAAGAGCAAGTCCCACAAATGTATATCTTTACAAGCAGAAGAATACTGTATCTTATAAATTATCTCATAACACTGCTGTTTTCGCGGTCTTAAGCGAGTCCTGGCTATTTTCGGAATCACTGTTACGAAGGCAAAACAAAAATGAGCGTCTGCCTCACCCTTCCACGCCGCCCTACTTATTCTCACTATCTCTGAACAAGTGTAACACCCGTATCTTTCCGTATCTCTTCACTGTCATAACTCCTCACGCGTACCGTACTGCGCGTGTCATATGTTCGTCACAGAGACTGCTACAGCAAGTGTCACAACCCGGCTGAGGTACACGATAAGCCGTGGTTTGTGACAGCTGTCGCGAACTTATGCACGAAGCGTCCACACAAAGCATAACTCTCTAGCCCTACTACTAAACAGTCTTACTTATTGTCAGCGCTTCCATAACACTAGCTCGGCTCTGCATATGTTGCCTTATATGACTGCACAGTTGGCTTGCTACTGTAACTACACAAAATCTCAAAATTTTTGATATCTCCTTCCTCTTCTCACAACTTATGCAAGCTCTTTTTCTCAACATCCCCCATCTGTAGCTGCCACTGGTAGCACAGACATTAAACAAGAGCTTGCTCAGCATCTTCTGTTGTAACACCGTCCATCGCGAACTTGCCCATGCTGAAGGTAAACATACCCACTCCAGAAGCTTCTCCTCCTCGTAACATCCTGGCCCGTGTCAAAGGATTCCGAAACACCATGACCCACATGCATCTTCTGCCAATAGGCCCATGCTCTAAGTGCCCAATCACATGTAAGCGTCCAGCGTGACACAACTTACGAAAGTATTGTGCCCTGCTTTCTGTCATATCTGTCATGTAGTGCGATGGCACATGAATACAAGCCACCACTCGGCTGGCCAGCACTGCCAATGGCAACGCAATATCCAACACTGCGAACCAGGGTGAGGTCACCACCGCGTCGCACACCCCATACTTTTCCTTCCAGGCGCGATAATTGCCCGGTTGTAAAGCATTAAGGGCTTCGTGCCATTTCAGCTGCGGGTTCCAATCATTGTTCATAACCTTCAGGTGAGGCCATTCCAGTGACATAACCTTGCCAATGACACCTGTGCCAGCCCAGGGATCCCAGACCTGCGTGATCTTCTCCCAAGTCACCTCGTGCGCCAAACGTCTGACCTCCTGAGGAACTGTCATCACCAACTCTAAGCCCCAATCCAGTTGACTGGCACTTTTCACCTGAGCTCTGCTCAACTGCGTCACATCCCCTCTCTTCTGTACTTCCTCGGGGCTCATGGCCTGCACTGTGGACGCCTTGCGGAGACTTCTCGCGCGAGTGTGCTGTTCTGCACACTTTCTGCTCAGGATGGTACGATGACCCTCATGCCAGAATCCTGGCATCACTTCTGTGATCACTCTGCTGAGCTCCTCCTGGTTTCCCCAGGCCACTCTGTCAGGAAGATCCCCCATGCTCCCTTCTTTCCTGAGCATCTGCCGCGACGTCAGCGCCTGCCATGGGTCTTCACGCCCCGGCTTCACTGCACGATGTGGACCCACGTCTGCAGGCAACAATACCACATCTGAGCCCAGCTTCTCTCTCAGCTGCAGCTCCATGGCAGCCATCTTCTCGACGATTGACGTACCCACCTCGGCGGCAGCTGCCACCACGGTCCCACCTAAGCACTTGGGACATTGCCAATCTCCTTCAGGTACTCCGTCCAGCGCTGGATTCAGACACCATGTGTGATAACCACGGTTACAGGTATCACACAGCAACATGGCTGCCTCCCCATCTGTCCGCATGCACGCCTCACACGCGAGGTGTTTGCTGGGGATGGCTGCACTGCAGTCGTATTGATCTTTCACTTGCAGGTGACATGGCGCGATGTTCTGCACCGTGCTCTTCTCCCGCAGCTTCGTGCTGTCCTCCAACACTACCACTCCATCTCTTTGCACCTTGACTATCTTTAGGATGGCTGGCTTGGTGGCCACCTCCATGCCAGAGCGCGGTTGTTGTCGTATGTATACGAAATCGCCTGCCTTGAACTGGTGCGGCTTCGGCTCGTAGCTGCCACTCCTCCTGTGCTCGTATCGCAAGGTGTCACGGTGCTGGGCGATCTCTAGGTTGCACCCTGCATGTACCATGAGCCTCTTCACGATGGCTGCTCGCTGTAACAGGTCCTCAGCCAGTGTCTTCTCCTCCTGCTTCCCAAAGTCCAACTCGGGTCGAGCACGAAGATCCGGTGGCACTGTGGCTTCCTGAGCGAACAATAAGGTGAATGGTGCCACTCCAGTCGACTGCTGTTTAGCTGCGTTGTAGCTGAGTACGAGTGACCAGAGCATCTCATCCCACTCGAAGTCCAGGCCCTTGTCGAGGGCCATCTTCTTGAAGCAAAACTTGAGGGTGCGTACCACCCGTTCAGTCAAGCCATTGCTCTCTGGGGAACTCGGTGAAGTCACTCTCCGGTCAATGAGACACTGCTTGCATAGAGCAGAGAACTCGCCCTCAAACTCTGTGCCCCCGTCCACAAGGCATTCTGCGGGCGCCCCAAACACGGATAAAACATGATTGCGAAATGCGCTGGCGATGGTGGCGGCCTCCTTATCAGGGATTGGAACGCACACGACGAATCGCGTATAGTGCTCAATCATGACCAAGACGCGTTGGTTCCTAGCCTTCGTGATGCGCTTCGTAGGCCAAGCTAAATCCAGGGACCAGCGGTACATGAAAGACTTGATTTCCAGCGGCGTGAGCATCGCCTCCTCCCGTGCATAGTGCGTCTTCACCCTCTGACAAGTCTGGCACTGAGTGACCACCGCTCGCACATCCTGTTTCATGCCTGCCCAGTAATGGCGTTGCCACAACAAGTTCAGTGTCCGCCTGATGCCCCAATGGCCAGTCCTCTCATGGTGCTCACGCACCAGCTGAATCCTGTCACAGGGCTTGGGCACCAGCAGCTCATTACCACTGACGGTGACCATGTACAACTCGCCCATGAGCTCGTCCCAACGGTGACGCGCTGCTCTCTTCCTCACCCTGTGGTACTCCTCCTTGGGCACCTCCACTCTTCCTCCGGTCTTGACCCACGCGAGGCATAGCTCGTCCTCGTGTATGTCGGGGTATCTTTCTCGAAGTGACTCCTGGTTGGTTACGCTGGCTAGCATGGCAACCATTCTCGTGGTGTCGGGCAGCTTAGGCAGCCTCATCTCTTTCTCCTTCGCCACTGGTGCCCATTCTGGAGCTGAGCTTGTCTCTGCTGGCTTGCCTCCAGGTCTTGAAAAGGCCTGCCGATGACGCGCCTCATAGCCCGCGAGCTTCATGGAGGCCAGCTTCCACTGTCTGCGACGTGGAACGGCGTCGGCGGTGCCTAGCCCCTGCGTACCTTTCTGCCCCTGGCTGCACATGCGTTGCAGTCGTTCTTCCCAGTCCTGATGGCTAAGACGTCGCGCGACTTGCTGAGTGTAGCCGCTGGAACTGGTGATCCACTCTGCTAGTTGTGCACGTACCGGCTCAGCTGTGTCCTCGGAGGTGGCAGCCACCTTGGTGGATTTCGCGATAGGGATGGCAGCTAGCGTGTCATGCTCCTCCTCCTCGCTCTCCTCGCTCTTCGGCAGTTTGGTCGTGCTGACCTCGGCAATCGCATACAATAGCTCCATTGCTCTTCGATCCATAGCAAGGCCAAGCACTCCTGCCAATTCTTCGTCCTTCATGCCATGCGCCGCGCGCAGCTCACCCGCGCTGTACCCCATGGCAACTGCCTTCTCGTCCAGGTTAACCTCTCTGGTCTCCCCCACTTCATCATCATCTTCTTTCCTTACCACCGTGCCTGCGCGAGGTGCGCGAAAGGCACGAGAGTTTTGTGTCGCCAAGATGGTTGGCAATACTCTCATAGGCTCCCCCACAACGTTAGCGGTGTAGTGAGGCTTCCTGTCTCCTGTGACAACCCTGCGCGGCTTCCAGCCTCGCTGCAAAATATCGCGCACGTATCTGTCTGGTGGTCTGTCCACCCGCTCCATCACCAGATTGAACTGCTGATTTTGAAACAGATTGCTCCAATATGCTCGTAGGCGATGCGCGTATGATCCCGCGCGCGCCGCGTCGAAGGACACCGGCTGGCCCACCACGCTGTTGATGATGGGAAACACCTCCTTCCTGATCTTCGAGTTCTCCCTGTGTGACAACGGAGAAACGTTCTCTAGCACATATGCTGGCGGTCGCTGAGGCTGCAGCTGTTGCAGCGTAGAGAGGACTCGCACAGCCTGGTGGTAGAACAGTCTGCTGTGCCTGCCCTCCAAACCAGCCAGCTTGCCAGCTGGTGACAGGTCAGACTGGCATGGATATCCACACACCATGACCCACTGTTCTCCACTCAACGCCCCTGCATGTACAAGGTCAATGAGGCTGGTGTCTTCGATGTTGCTGGGCAGTTGTTCCAAGTGGGCTGCCTCGGCACGAAACAAGTCAGGATGACGGCGGCTGAGCGCCATGCACCTGGCCCTGGCTACCGTCTGGCTGGACTTCGAGATGTCCTGGTAGAGGTACTTGTTGACCTTAACTCCACAGCGCAAGAGCATCTCTAGTCCAGCACACAGGCCCCCACACGGCTCGTAGCAGACCACGCCCTCTTCTCTGGCCTCCCGGAAGAAGCTCTTGTCAATCACTCTCGTGTCAATCTTCTTTGGCACTTTAAGCTTGCCACCCTCCATGGTCTCGTCGCCGTATATCGCCGGGGAGCCTCCAGAATGCATACCCCTGATTGGCCGGACCTGGCTGAGGGCATCCCAGGCGACTCGAGTCAACCTGCCCGAGCACCTGGCCACCTCCGGGTGGTCAGTGTCAAACATGACCCCCTTGTTGCACTCCAACTCTTCTTGGTAGTGCACGTCAAACAGTCGATGGACTGCGCTGGTCCCCAGCTGCTCCCTGACCATGTTCTCGCAGTAGTTGGCCACCTGTGCCTCTGGGCTCACTTCTAGACCAAGTGGTGGCTCCCTGGTCACTTCCAAGCAGATGGTATCTGTGAAGCAGCGCGTTAGCCTCTCGGCACGCCCCGCTTCCCTGGCTCGGTCCCCTTCACGGTCCAAGCGGGCACCAGTCTCGTCTGCGGTGCTGGGCAGTGGGTACCTGGATGGCACATCCGCGTTCTCATTCTTCGGACCTGGTCGGTACTGGACCGTGAACTCAAACTCCTGGAGGCTGATGGCCCAGCGTAGGTGTTGACCCTGCAGGTCCCCCTTCTCCATGAGTGTTGTGAGCGGCGAATGGTCGGTAATCAGCGTGAAGTGGATCCCGCGCAGGTACTGTCGCAACGTGCGGATTGCCCACACCACTGCCAGCATCTCACCCTGGAAGCTCGCGTACTGTCTCTCGGTCTTCGACAGCGAGCGGCTGATCACCACACAGATGTGCTCTACGCCATTCTCGTCCTTCTGACCCAGCACTGCGCCAATGCCATGGTTACTCCAGTCCGTGTAGAGGAAGATGGGCCTGCTGTAATCGATGGGCTTCAAACATCTCCCCGAACATAGGGCGTCCTTCAATGCCTGCAATGCCTGGTCCTGCTCCTTCCCCCAAGCTTCCTTGACATCCAACACTTCCTTTCTGAGCAAGTCGTTCAATGGTCGTGCCATCTCTGAGTAGTTGGGTCCCATGGGCTCCCCCACCAAACCTTTGTAGTAGTTCATGAGTCCAAGGATGGAGCGTACTCCAGTTTTGTCCTCGGGCTTGGGCAGCTCTTGGATGGCCTTGCACTTGATGTCCTGCGCACCAATGGTGTTGTAGCCGATGCGGTAGCCCAAGAAGTCCACAGTGGCTGACCCGAAGGTCGACTTGCCCGAGTGCAGGCGTATTCCTGCATCCCCCAAGGTGCGAAGCACGTCTTCCACATCCTTGATGTGCTGCTCAGCGGTGTCTGAGTATATGCACACGTCATCGACGTACGCCACCGTGCAGTGTTGCAGGTGACGCAACTCGTAGTCCATGATCCTGATGAAGGCTGCGGTCGCTCCAGCTGCTCCAAACGGCATGGATGTGTAGCGATAAAGCTGGTTGCCCCACCAGAACGCTGTCTTGTCCCTGTCCTCCTCAGTGGTCATGGGAATCTGGTGGAACGCCTTGGTCGCGTCCAGGGTAGTCTTGAACTTGGCCTTGGCCACGCGCTGGTAGAGCTCTTCTGGACGATGTGGTAACGTGTTATCCTTCAGCGACAACCGGTTCGTGTTCCGGAGGTCGACGCAGAACCTCGTCGAGGTCCACTGTCCAGTGTCGTGATCCTTCTTCCCCGCGACCACCACGTTGCTGGCGTGTCTGCAGTGCTGCGAAGCCGGCTCGATGAAGCCATATTCCAGCAGTTCCTTGCAGTGCAGGTCGATGATCTCCTGCTCCCCCGGGCTGTATTTCCTCGGTCGCTGATAGGCTACCTTAGTCTCGTCCTTGAAAGGGATGGCGAAGGTCGCATGTGCCGCACCTCCATGGTAGCCTTTGATGTCTTGCGGCTTGTTGGCGAAGCAATAGCTGCACCTCCTTACCACGTTGCGCATCTCCTCCCAGTTCTCCTCGGTGAACTCGGGATGTCCTCCGAAGGTGGCATTGAGCTCGGTGTCCAGCCACGCGGCCTCGTCCTTGGTGACCCTGGTCGTGCCCCCTGGCTGTAACGTGTCCAGCACCGTGTGCGGAAGCACCTCGTCTCGCTCTGCCACCATAGCCTCCCATCCGGTGTCCCATTGGCGCGAAGACCTCTGGTCCTCCCAGGCGGTCCTGATAGATCCGGTCGGCGAGCCCGAGCACGATCCCATTGTCAGCATGCCCTGAAACTCCCCAGGGGCCACAGCGGCCACCCAAGCAGCCACCGCGAGTAACAGCAAAAGTTTTAAAATTCTGCTGGTCCCCACTGGTTTAACTGGAGGGTGAAGGGTCAGTATGCAAGTCAGCATCCTCCACCCCCCTTGCATACGGCCCAGGCCTCCTCCCGCAGACACGTAGACCACCAGTGCCAAGACTGATGCCACATAGATGCAGTGCGCCACCTGGTAGCAAGCGGCTGTGAACCGCAGGCGCTGCAGTCGGGCGGCAAAGCGCGGCTTCTGCATGCGCCGAGGGACAGCGGCCAGCGTTGCCGGACCTGCGGCCAAGATTCGCTGGGCGACCGCCAGCGCACGGCCCATCCGAGCCTCAAGCGTGGCGAACGCGCCACCATTGTAAATCAAGCAGGAGCCTGGCAACCCATGGTTCATGACGTGGGCGCCAACTGTCAAGACGCACCCCAGAGTGCCGACCATGTGCGTGAAGTGCATGGCGAGCATGGCGAGGCCAAACCGTAGCAATGGCACGTACCACAGCCCACGCTGGGCATGGTGGAGCCCGGTTATCTTAAGGGCCCCCACGATCAGCAGCAGCAGGTGCCTAGCCAGCTCCAACAGCACACGCAGAGGCGTCCGTTGATGCGCCCATGGCTCGAGCGGCGCGGCATGTATGGCCCACAGTGCGCGTGCCATGGCTCTGCGGGGCACCCCAGTGCACCATGCCCAGTCGGCGACGACCTCACCAAGAAACCTGGATACCTCCATGGCCATCCACACCACCACCACTGCAAAGTGAGGCAGCTGCGGCCATTGCAAGTGCACGAACACCCCCATTAGCAGGAAGCACACCTGAGTGCGCTTCGCCCGCCCCTCATCGGCGGGCTGTGTGCCCGGCTGTGCGCCGGGGCTGCTTCTCAATGACGGGCGCGCCGGGCTGCAGCCGGCCCGGTGCCCCCTTGAAAAGGCCCCAGTGCGCTCTCCCTTCTCCTCTCCTCCCAGCGTTCATCATAACTTCGGCGTTCATGTGGAGAACGCGGCGCGCTGCTGCCAGCATGTCGACCGCGAGCTGCGTTCTGACGATGGGCTTCCCTCCTGGGGCTCGGAGATCTCCTTCTGCGCTGGCCAGCTCGTGGCGAGCGCCGCTGCACGTCACTCGTGGTTGGACTCTGCGGGCGTGCCGCAGGATGACCTGCAAGTCGGGTGTCGGCACGCGCAACGCGGCCACTGGAACGCTCTGGGCTGCTGGGCGCTGTAGAGCTTGGGGTTGATGGCACGAACGAAAAGGCATCCTGCTCCTGTGCAACTGGAGGCATGGCTTCAGTTCGCTGCGTGCAGACTGAATGTGCCGGGGATCTCAGAATGTCGTGGACTGACTGGTGCTCGGGCCTCTGTGCCATGTTGCACTCTAAGCCCCCGGCCTGTGTCCCGCCGAGAGCTCGGCCAGAGCAGAGTGCCTGCGTAGGCGCAGCTCGTGCGCCACCACGACCATCAAGCCCAGGGCAGTCCGACCCAAGCGTACTCATCCTCGCAGTCGCGCGGGCAGCACGAGGTCGTTCTTCATATTCTCTGATGATCTCCTCCGACGACCTGATGATCTCCTGGCACGCCCTTATTGACTCTGAGAGAGCCGCCATGGTGATGTTGTTTGCCGCGACCTCGGCGCGCCCTCGCGCCAAACTGGCAGACAATCCAACAAACCTCTCACTGATGACCTCCACGTCGTCATCATCCTCTGTTTGCGGCGACGGTGTCCTTGTGCGACACGTGTGGGTGCTCACACCCGCAGCAGCCGCGAGGTCGGGCGAGTGTCCCGAGATGCTGCCATCTTCCTCCTCACTTCCTGCATGGGAATCATCCTCTCCCTCGATTGGGTCCAGGCACCTCATGAAGTCGTTGCGCAGGTGCTCCTGCACCTCTGCCCGGTGTGCCTCAGCCAGCAATGCAGGGCCCACCAAGGATGTGAACGCGGACAATGGCTCCCGATGCATCACTGCCACCTTGTTCCAGGTCTCCCAGCTACAGCAGTCGAACTTGCGTGTCCCTGAGGAAAGGTACTCCAAGGTGAACGCCATCTCGCCGGGTCCTCGCTCACGGTAATAGCGATGGTCCTCGAAGAGGTAGTTGACGGCCTTGGACTGGGCGTTGGCACGGGTCTTGAACACCCGTAGGGTGCCCTGCTGCGGGCCATTGCTCAAATGGCTTCTGGCTATCTCCAAGAGTTGAGTACGATCAACAAGATGCTCCATGTGTTTCTGTAAGGTGCCGAGGAGTCCTCCCGTGCAGCCTTTCGACTGCCCGCCCAGAGGCAGAAACTCTCCCCGTTGTCCCACCCCTGCGGAGGAGGAGTACCTGTGCAGGGTCTTGCTGCTGAGTTGCTGCGTGTGCACCCCCTTCCCTCGCTGCGCGTAGGGCTTCCCAAGCTGGAACTCGATCTCGCCCTTGAAACAACGGTACTGGATGAGGAAGACCGTCTGTCCGTGCAGCGCCGTGAACTCTGAGATCCCCTCCAGATCCAGCCAGTCGGCTCCCCCAGCTGTGTTCTCGCTGCGAGTGGGCGACTCTGGCTCGTAGGTGCCCTGGAACACTGAGGTGTGATACTCTGGCCTCGCAGGGTCAAAGGCGCCATTGGGCCAGGTTTGATGCCTCAGGCGAAGCGTAGCTGAGGATGGTGGCGGTGTGGAGCCAGATGGTCCCGCCTCATCTCCTCTGACCATCTTCAGCGTCCTGAGAGTCTTGGGCGTGCGTACTGGAGGGTTCCTTCTGGCCCCATAAGTGTCCAGCGCGTCATGTGCTTGTTCCTCTGTCTTGCATGCACCAAGCATCACCCTAGCGTTGTCCCCCAGGTGTAGGTACTCCACGGCGGCGGCGTTCGTGCTGAACACCTCGCCATTGCCTCCTTCCCCATCTGTCACTGGGTAGAACTTCCCCACCTTGTCCGCTGCGTCTGACAGCGTGAGCTGCGGGACCATATTTACACCCAGGTCCTCCACACCAGCCACCTCCTTATCATACCTCACCTTCAGACGAGCTCGAAGGTCAGCGATGTCCACTCGCTGCACGTACTTCAGATGCTGGTATTGCCAACGCTGGTCCTTCTCGTAGTAAAAGGGCAGCTGGAACTCGCCAGTCACCTTCCCCATGGGGCTCATGTTGGCGGCACCCTCCATGGTGTGACGTACCATGCGCTCCATGAGATCCCACTGGGCGCGAGTGTGCTCGCTGAGCACGCAGAACTGGCGCGCCACCTTGTCCCACATGAGCTTGCCCGTTACGACCCCTGGGTAAATCTGGTGGGTGTTGAGGGTCTCCTGAACACTCGCCATCGTGTACCTCCCAGCTTCCCAATGAGCACCACAGTCAGGGAGTGGGACCTGATCGTTGTCCTTCCTGCCGCTCGCCCTCGTGGTCCAGGCTTCTGAGGGTATCTTCGTCTCCTTGTCAACCTTCTGGTCCACCAACGTGAAGTCGGGCCACAGCAACTCCGTCTCCAAGATGGTCTTGAATTCTCCACAGCGCGAGAACTGGACCTGCACAAATCCTGCGTCCACACCACTTCCATTGCCCTCTTCGCAGAGCGTGCACAAGCGAGCATAGCCCGTGCGGTCGATGTACAGGCGCTGCTGAGACCAGCTGCTCTCCTTGTCTTGGTAATCCCACGGGTTCACTGCCATGCCCACCCATGGCTGCACGCTGGCCAGCTTGAAGTCAGCTTCGCTCTCGGCCTCTTGCTCCGGCGTAAGGTCTGGATAGCGAGGGTCTGTCTGAGTCGTAGCCAGGCTGGCTGGCATGACGGACCCCCTCCCAGCTGGCTCTTCAACACTGGACCACTCACTTCTGGTCGCCACGTTGGCTTCCCGTTGGCTGCGTGATGACGCTTGTAGCATGCCCAACATCTGGTCCGTTATGGACGTACCGGGCACCGGAGGTTCGTACGTTGTGCTCTCGGCGTGCAGGCTGACCCGCCCAGTGAGTTCGACTCGCATCATTGAGCTGGGTTTCAAGAAGCCCGCCTCCACCATGGACTGGCAACGCGCATCGAGCCTCTCCCTCTCCTCCGAGTTGAACCTTCTCAGTCTCATCTCCTCTAGCCATGACGCCAGAAGGTCCACCAGCTCGGGGTGGTTTCGTGAGAATGCACAAGGTGCAGGTGTACACCTTTCCCCTGCGAGGGCCAGACGGTCTTCTCCCCTTGTATCCAGGGACACCGCCTCACGTGGTGGTGGAGCGCAGCCCTCAAAAGCGGGGGCAAGAGTGCGCGCTAGCGTAGCATCGTCGTCGAAGATCTCAGTCGCCAGGCACACCCGGGGGTCTTCGTTCCGCTTGCTCCTTGCATCAACGGGCGGCGTCAACTCGATCAATGGCAGCGTGACCTTCTCCCTCATGCCCAGTGACACCGCGGCCTCAGAAGTGGCGATGCCTCGGTAGAGGTCGATGGTCAGCTTGAGTGCGTTCTTCAGGGGTCCCGTGCCCACCAAGAAATCCCACGTAGTGTCGTTGGTGTATGTGACAAAGGCATGGAGCCGATGCCGAGTCATGTACGGCGTGCCCGCGGCGAGGACCACATCCACGTAGCAGTACTTGGTGAATTCTGCAGGGCTGCCGTCACATCTGGCCACCCTGGCCCCCGTCTCCGCATCGAAGATGGTCAAGCCAAGCCTGTTGACTGTTCTGATAGGGATGATGTTGCAATTGGCTCCAGTGTCCAGAAGAAGCGCTTTGTACAACATGAGCAGGCCCCCAGAGGCCATCAGAGCCATCCCTTGTGCCAAAGAATCGTTCAGGAGCTTGCATACAGGCTGGACCTGCGCCATGGCGGTGAGCTGCTCCTCTGTAAGGCCACTGAGCATCCTCTTCTTCAATAGCTCGTATGCCTTGGCCTCCATGGTCCCTGCGTGCAGCTCGCCCCTCTCGCTGAAGTCTCTCACCCCGTAGCTCTCCTGGACAGTGGCCGCTGCAGCAGTTACACGCACCGCAGTCCTCCCCTTCCTGGGCTGCTCCACCGTGTCCTCCGGCATCTCGTCCAGAGGAATCTCTTCTTCGTCACTGTCGTCGCCCGACTCCATGCCCGGGCGATCGTCATCCTCGTAGCTGTCATTGTCAGACTCCATGCCTGGGCAGTCGTCACCCTCGTCGCTGATGTCCTGGCAGTCTGCTGCTGAGGCTGTCGGCGTGGGGAGCTGGTTGCTCTCAGCCAGTTCCACCAAGGTCTCCACACCCCTGGGAGCTGTTATGCGACCCTCTGCCACGAGTCCAGCAGCTAGCTTACGGAAAGCTGCTCCCAGACTCTTGATCACGGAGGCCATGAGCTGCACCTTCCTCTGCATCTCGTCCGCCGCAGGCGCCATGGGCACCTGTGCGTCGGCCTCGTACTCCTCGGGTGTCTTTACTGGGAAGCCCCTCATGCGTTGGGTACTTCCCAGGGCCACTGCTGGAGCCGCTGTGAGCTCAGACTCCGCACTCTTGCACAGCGTCTCGGGGAGTGCCCCCAAACCCAAGGTGTTGAGGGCGCTCGAGAGCGCCTCTTCGCCCATCTCCTCGGCCATAGCTGAGAGCAACTCGGTTGGAGGGCCAGATGGCGCTCCTGCCCCTGCGCTGCCATGGTGGTGCGCGTGTGCATCGGCGATGTGCGTCTCCCTCTCCGCGACGCGCGCTGCGACTGGCTCCTCGTCGGAGCCCTCATCCTCGGACAGCACCTGCGACTTCACACTGCCCGCACGACTGGCCGTCTTCCTAGCAGCCACCATGCCCTGGTACTCAGCCTTCAACGCCTCAGGGTTGCCAGTGGCGCCCTTCTGCTTGTCCTCTGGTGCCTGTTTAGCTCTGTACTTGTCTTTTTCGTCGTTGGACAGCTGCTGCCAGTCCGTCACCAGGATGCCCCAGTCGGAGTTCTTGAAGCGGTTCTTCAAGTTGTACATGCGCAGGGCGGCATTCTCCGCGTCCCACCACTTGCTGGAACCAAGTCTGCTCTCGTGGAACCCAGCAGGCATCTTGACGTGTTTGTAGCCGCTCCTGCACTGCTCAGGATCGGACTCATGCCAGCCCCCTCCAAAGCAGCGTAAGCACTTGGGCTTGTCGTTCGTACGAACGCCCTCTGCTGGCGGCGGCGTCTTGTTGTAGGAGGTCTTCTTAGCTCTTTCGGCAACGTTCACCTCCTTCTTCATCTTCTTGGAAGGTGGTGTCTCCGCCTTCTTGCTGCTCTCTAGCTCGCCTGGCTGCCCTTCCCCAGCGGACTCAATCTTCTTGATCGAGTTCTTTATCGCCTTGAGGTCGAGGCCATGTTGACGCGCCTCCCAGGTAGAGTACTGGCAGCCACACCGCCTGGTGATCTCCTGAAGGAAGGTGAGGATCCAAGACTCTGCATCGCCCTTGAGCTTGTCCTGAACCTCGATGATGGACTCCAGGTCCTTCCAGGTCACCCGATTGGGTGGCGGGAACTGTGCCCTCAGTTGCTCCTTTACCCGTGTCTGGAAGACCTTGATGCGCAGGTTTTCTACGTAGTCCTCGATGAAGGTGCGCAGCTCTTCGTCGCTCAGCACCTTCCCAGTGTTAAGCTGCATCTCCCTGCGTTGACACATCTTCATGTATGTTAGCCCATCCTGCCCCACCTCCTGTGGCTTCTGTGACAACAGATCCACTTTCTCTTGTGTCCCCTTCATCATAAACTTCTTGTCAAGGGCAGCGATAAAACCCCTGAGCGCGTAGAAGTACTGCGTGTCACGGGTGCCATCATGTCCCGTCAAGCCTTTCAGCGAAGTTCCATCAGTCAGATAGTCGTTGGAATAAACCTCCCCTTGGGCGTCTTGGTTCGTCACTGGCCTCGCTATCACCCACGTGGTACCAGTGTTCATTTCATTAAAAGGGGGCCTAGCACACGGGATGGTACCCTCGAGTGGGCCATGTTCACTAGTGTCTTTGAGGACTCGGTCCATGTTGGAGGCCACTACACCCCCTTTCTCATAATTCTCACGCCACCAGCTGAGAGTTTGCGAATTCTCGCCAGCCAGACATGCAGGGATGATATCCCACAGATACTCAAAGTCAGGAGGTGTCTCTCTCAGGGTCTTCATCTGCGCATCGATGAGCGTGCCAGCCCCGGACCTGAGCCTCCTTCTGACGTTGGCGTTGTGCTGCCGCACAAAATTCTCGCACATGTCGGCGAACTCCCTCAGAAACTTGGGACGGTCTTCTTCCTTGGTGCCCGTGTAGATGGGCAGCGTACCAAGGTTGATGCGCGCGGAGTCAGTGTACTCCATATCTTCCTCGAAAATTACCAACGGCTCTTGGGCCTGGACTTGTGGTTGCACTGGTGTTTGGGCTTGGACCTGAGGTTGTACTGGTGCTTGGGCCTCAGGCTGGCCACTGGCAGCCCCTTCCTCTCCTTCCAGCTCTGTGAAGTGCTGGCTCACCCGTATCGCTCTCTGGGCACGCCTCTCTGCCCTTTGCTGCTTCTGACGGTCAGTGCTGGATTCCGTTGCTATCTTCCCGGTGGAGAAGAGATGCTGGTGTGAAGGCTCTTTTCACTCCACACTTCCAAGCTTACCAGTACGGATGAATCCGTCCCTGGCTTCACCTTTCAGTGCTTTGCTCTAAGTAGCAATCACTGCCAGGATAATCTCGTTCATGACTGGTGAGCACGGTTTCGTCTAGTTGTCCAGAAAGGTTGCCTCAGCCCTCAGTGTGTCTGGTCCACGCAATGAATCAGCAGAATGCCAGCATGGGTCAAGTGGCTGCAAAGAATGCTGTCGTGATGGTGTCCACTGACAGTCCTGTTTCGCTCTACGCCTTCAGGCGTACCAGTACGGATGAATCCGTCCCTGGCTTTACCGTCTGGTGCTTTGCTCCAGCAGGATGTCACTCCCCGAAATAGCCCAGCACATAATTCTCAACGCTGCAGCCATAGTGGACAATTGGCAACAGGTTCCGCTCTGATCGCTGTCGTCGTACTTTGCAAGACTGGTGAACTTCGAGTGCCGCAACAGTCTGCTTCCCTCAACCCCTTCCAAGGCTTACCAGTACGGATAAATCCGTCCCTGGCATCACCATTCAGAGGTCTCGTTCTTCAGGACTGCTGTTGCACTCTCAGCATTACAGACGACATGTCTGTAATATGGCACATTTTTGTTTTGAAAAAGACTGTTAATTACAGTTCTGACGCTATCGCACAAGAGCAAGTCCACAAATGTATATCTTTACAAGTAGAAGAATACTGTATCTTACAAATTATCTCACAACACTGCTGTTTTCGCGGTCTTAAGCGAGTCCTGGCTATTTTCGGAATCACTGTTACGAAGGCAAAACAAAAATGAGCGTCTGCCTCACTCTTGCACGCCGCCCTACTTATTCTCACTATCTCTGAACAAGTGTAACACCCGCTTATCTTTCCGTATCTCTTTACTGTCATAACTCCTCACGCGTACCGTACAGCGCGTGTCATATGTTCGTCACAGAGACTGCTACAGCAAGTGTCACAACCCGGCTGAGGTACACGATAAGCCGTGGTTTGTGACATTCACAACAATCAGCAGCTGAGAAGAAGTTTGACTCTGAATCATCGGCTTTCCTTGATGATCAGCAGAAGATTGAGGCGCTAGTAAGGGGCATTAAATCTAAGCTGTGTGGCAAAGGGGACGCCATCGACGAGTGGAGGTTTTGTGGTGACGAGTCTAATGCTCGCTCACTACTTGACTCCCTCGTTGAGGAGCTTACCTCGCGCCTCACAAGGTTTAACACCCTTTACGCGCATGCTTTCCGTCTGGACGACGTCACCGCCACAGTGATGCCCAACGCAAACAAACTTCTAAAGGAGTTGTTGGAGTATCTCTGTGGCGGTCCAACGCTCGCTTCAGTTCGGGAAGCACATCGTTACTTCCCTGACGACGGCAAGGTTATTTTAACTGCCTTAGTCAGGGACGTGATGCCTGACCTGGAGGATTTTGACAAAACTGACTTCATCTGTACCCCCAGAGTAGAGGTCCCGGCGGGTGTGAACCCCAAACAGTTCATCAAAGCTTTCACTGACGCTGTCAGTAACGCTGCGACGGACTTGGGGCAACACTCCAGCCTCGACATCTCGAGGGAAGATGCGGTACGGTTGTTCCTTCGTCGTACATGTCCCGTCACCTACAAACAGGTGCACGAGGACTACGCGATTGAAAAGGTCAAGATGTGTAAAGAGCGATGTGCTCAGTCAGATACGTTCAGCGATGCGCTGCGGAATACCGCGAATGCCGCGGGATCAAAGAAAAAGGTGGGAGCTAGCGAGCGGACACGGACCGGTGGTAAAGGCCCGATAACCTCACGGAGACGGTGATATATATATATATATATATAAGGGTAGGGATATATATATTTATTTGTCTACTAAAATCACGAAAGCTGGCCAGTGAAGCAGGCTAGGTCACACTTGAACTAAGATGAGATAATAAAAGTGAGACATAGTTTTATTGTCTCAGCTCACGGGAAGCAGGCTGACCTGGAACCTCAGATTGAGGGGTGACAGAGAGGGCAGAGGCACCCCCCAGTGTGGGGGGTCAAAGTCTTTGTCTCCATGACGGCACCTTGTTGCTGTGCGAGAGTATAGTAAATTAATTGTGCCCCTATTGGTCGTTGTATGTCGTGCGATGAAAATCGATATTCAGTTTTCAGACTATGTCTTGTTCCTATGCACACGCCGGGAATCGATTATTAGTTTTCAGACTATGTCTTGTTCCTATTGGACACGTCGACTGGCTTGGAGATAATTACTAAATCCCTATTTGTTTGTTGGACACTTGTCGACTGGTGCGAGATATTTAACTTCTATCAATTGTTGATGATCACCTTAAATCGCGCGAATAATTAATTATTTATAAAACATATAGTGTGAGCGCAGTAACTTTAACGATTACATAACTTTATTGTCGTAACTTTACCGAATGTGTAAACCACTTGCGATATTTATCCGATTTGGTAACTTCCGTGTAACTTTACCAATTACATCACTTTAGTGTAACTTTTCCGATGGTGCAACTTCAGTGTAACTTTATTGATTGTGAAAACCACTTGCGATATTTATCCGATATGGTAACTTCCAATTGGGTATTACTCCCGTTAATTTTGTAACCATGATATTCCCCGTTAATGTGTTGCGCGTGTACATGACATACGGACATTTTAGGATTGTGTCCACATCGTGAAAAATATCGACATAGTTACTCCGTCCCACTTTTCCAGATGAACATGCGGTGTTCGGCGCCTCGTCCGACGTGGGCGCAAAAGTGTGAAAGTGTGCATTTGTCCATACGCTCGCAAGTGCTCGCGCACCAACATTAAAATTCATGCGGCTTACATGTCAATCCCAATCGTGCAATCTTCGGTGCGTCCGAGCATTATATGCAATAGCCTACCGCAGGTGCCCCACGGCTTAGCTTAATTCAAAATGTGCTATAGAAAAGCTGCAGCAAAATTTAGGGGGGTGGCACTAAGGGGATTTTTATGTAGGGGGGTCACCCTTACCCCTCGGCCCCAAGGCGGATCCCCGACGCGGGAAGTTGGCACTTCATATATGCTCGCTATTCGATGTGCGTTCTTGCCTTATGGGAGGGCAGCTCTCCGATGCCTTGGCTGCAGGCCAACGACGAAAGACGAAAATAGTGCGGTGAAATATCCCCACCTCTGTACCATCCCGCTGTATTAGCATCGAAGTCAACACTTCCGATTTTCAAGGGACTATATTTCTTGCGTATTTTTTTCTTGCAAAGATATGTATGTGGCCAATGTCTTGCACTAAGCACACTTGCATCAATGAGCCCATATCCATCATAATCATACCGTCATGTAACTATACACCTAAGCACCATCAATTCATATACATATTTGAAATTTTCTCGCCAATCTACGGCACGATATATGACAAGGATGCACGTACTTGTTACTTGGACTCGTACGGTTGAAGGTGGTGCAAACATTACACAAATTGAAACTTCGGATATTTCAAACCCTATCGAAAGTTCCCCGAAACCTCTTCAATTTTACGGGGGTGAGTATGCAGGCTCACACTGTTAAACAACCTATTTCATTTCCTCAGAAAATCGCATCAAGCGCAATATATCGCGCATCCCCATTGGTCGGAAATGAAAATTGTGTATCCATTTCTAACCAGGAGGGTGAACTACACTAGCCGCTGAACTGGTCAGTGTTCTCCATTTGCGACCAACAGTCACGAACGCGCGTACCACATCTTCTAGAGAACGTCGCAAAGTGTCAGCACCGACAGGCAGCCGCGGCTCTATATAGCTAGAGCTCAGGTGGCTCTTGCTTCGAGAAGAACGCACTCAACCCCACGGCAGCAGTGAGAAGCCTATTCTCGCGTTCTTGTGAATCAGCTTTTGCAGAGATTGTGCTCATGTTCATCAGAATTCCACGCAGTTCACGAGTTGAGCCATGGGATGGTCATTACACATGGCCCACGCAACGGTCGGCAACGTGACTTAAATTAATTTACCCTGGGAGCCCCAAGGCGGGCCCCGGCTACCGAACGATTAAGGGCAGTCCATGTCCCAAAAGTCACTATCACGGTCGGCACCGTGACCTTGTTCCTGCGCAAAAGACCAGCGTATAAAGTCTATTGAGGCGCTCGTTAGTTTAATTATCTAGGTTAGAAGGGCTTGTTTGTATTTGTGTGCTTGTTAAATGCCCTCGCCGCATGTTAGAAACGGATGCCTTTACACACCACGCTGGAAACATGAGCCAGCAGTTCTCAGGATCTAGGTATACTCGGGTTTCTGCACGCAATTAAACATCCATTCGGAAGAAACCCGAGTAGTGTGGACATCGCACCGGTGCGGATCGTTCCGTCCTCGGCGCAAAGCGGTATAGTAACACATCACGCCGCTGTCACGTAATGCAGCAACATTGCTTGACATGTCCATTTTGCTGTTTATCTCTCGTCGGCCCGTTCCTACAAACCTCCTCAAATCTTGGGTCCTCGCGCACGTTCTTCAAGTCCGGGTCTTTTCTAGCCTCCTGCGCGAAATCTATACGGTAAGAACCCACACCCAATTTGATCATGATGCTCAAATTTTCCAGTGCTGCGTCGAGATCCCCGCTGCACGAGTACACGCACGCCAGCGCATAGTACACGTACGGCCGAATTGACCCGAAGGACTTGTCCGAGTTCTCAGGATCGACGTCCACGGCCTTCTGTAATACCGCGATCGCCTCCTCGTAGTCCTTCGCCTCGTTCAATACCCGGCCCTTTTCCAAATAGAACTCCGTGAGGGTGCGTGAGGCCGTGCGGGCATCGCTGTCCTCTTGCTGCTTTCTTTTGATGGCGTCCCGCGCATTCTTTGTTGACGGCATATGGGCGCAGAGATAGAGATAAAATTAGAGAGAGATCTATCACCCTAGGGCATATGCAGACACTGATGATATTGGGAATTTAAAAAAAAGTAAACCAAGATGTGAGAACCTACAGTTGCCAACAGTAATCATCCACCATTAAGGATGTCCACACGACAGTCGATTGGATCTGTCGAATCGTTTCTTAAAAGGGTGGGCTTGAGGGGTGAGGCAACGTTGACTGAAGGCCGAAATGCAACAAGTCACAAATGTGCATTTCCATTTCGCATTTGGAGTTCAGATCCTGTCCTTCCTGTCGCGGTCGTGTGCCTCGTCGTCGTGTCACGTCGACGTGTGTCCGATCGGTCACCGAGGGGACACCGACCAAAAACAATGTTATTCTTAACACTTAAGGCTAGAAACGCCGGAAATTTCTGGTGGATCGATCGACGTTTCCGGTGGATCCGACCAAATTTCCCACTGTAACAATAGCCAAACACTCGCTTTTCTGGGGGATCGGACGGCGGAAAATCGGTGGCCTTGGACCAATTTCCGATGGCCTCCGGCCACTAAGAACAACGCTGACACCGACGCGCGCGAGCAGTCGCAGTCGCAAAAAGTCAAATGTCACAAACGAAAGTGGTAAATATAGGGGGTACAGTAAACACTCGATTTTAAGAAAACAGGAATTTTAGGTCAGCCTAGCAACTTTCTTATTGACATATAGAGATCTTAAATATGGAGTGTTATGTGTTAAATATTGTGCTGAAATCTGTATAGGCAGCCCTGACTGGGAGTCCCGGTCAGGCCCCTATGACAGATTCCTAGGACCAACACTGGACTACTGACTGATCTGTAGGTTCGTACTGTGACACACGCTGTGTCACAGGTAGGCTAGACACCGAGACCGTCCGAGACCGTTCCGGGTATATCTAGCTTAGGGTTTATTTATCTTATACAGTTTATCCACACGAGTACGGGAGTTTCTGATATCTAGTGTACTTGGATATTCCGGTAGGTTATGGGCTAGCACAGTTCCAGGCATGGGCTAGCACAGTTCCAGTTATGGGCTAGCACAGGCAGGCATGGGCGCAGTCGGACGAGGGGGCGTCGGCGCGTGAGAAGCAGACACTGGGGACGGGCGGTAAGCCCTCTGCGCTTATCACGTCGTCTGAGTACGCCGTTCTGCTCGAGGAGATTGCGGCCTTGAAGGCCTTGGTGCGAGGTGGCCGTGCGGGCGGGGGACAGCAGCCGCAGCCGCAGCATCGGGGGAAGCAGCATCCGAGGGGGTTTCGCGTGGGTGCAGGCAACCCCCCCGCGGTCGGCTTCGACCGCGACAGCATGAAGGCCAAGCCGCTGTGCCACCGCTGCCGCAAGGCCGGTAAGGGAGAGGTGTATCACCCGTATCGCGACTGCCCGCTTGGCGGTCGCCAACACTCACCAGCCACGGCCGCGGCTTTCTGCATTCCCATTGAGCAGGAGGACGCGGAGGGCCTGCACGCATTGGCGCTCGTGCAGGTCTTCCAGGACGCGGCGGACAGTGGACCGGAGGCCTTCTCGCATGCGGCGTTGGCGTATGGTCCGCCCGCGGTGCTCTCCGCGGACGGCGTCGGTGGGATCGACGTGGCGGCCTACGGATTCAGCGTACCGCCTCCGCCTTCTGGCGGGACCGACGACGAGGACATCTTGCGGCGGCTTGATGCCCTCACCTCTGAGGTTCAGGCCGCCCAAGAGCAGGTACATTACACCCACGCATCCTTTGTTCCTGGGAGTGCGGTTGAGGAGCATGCGTCGGCTTTGGTGTGTGGCCCTGCCGCTGCGGCGGGGATCACACCGGAGGGGCAGGTTCCGGCAGGTGGTGCGGCGGCATCGGCGTCCGCCGTGCCGGCCCCTGCTATGCCTGTTTCGCAGGCGAAGGATGTACAGCCCGCGCCGGTTCAATCGGCGCGGGTGACCACCACAGAGGCGACATGCGGTGAGTTCGGAGGCTTCGTGCAGACGGTGAATCACGCCGCCGTCCACCCCTCTGACCTGACAGGCTATGACACGGACGACTACGAGGATTACGCCGACGGTACTTTCGCGGTGAAGCCGCGGGCTCCGTCCGGTGCTGTCGGATGCGGTGTGCCGCCTTTCGGCTTTGGCACTCCGGCGATCGGCGCTCTCGCGGTGCTCTCTCTGTTGTGCATTTCTTTTGCAGGTGTATCTGCTTCGGCGTCCACAGCTCCTGCTGTGTCGGCATGTGCACCGGCTACGGAGATGCCTTCGCCTGGTGGTGATCTCGATTGGGAAACTCCGTCATTTTACTCTACGAATGATTTTGTTGACTCGGCGGTGCCAGCTCGGGATCTCTTGTTAGCTGGCGGTTTGCCACAGCTTCAGCCGCCCGAGCCTCCTGACACTTTGAGCTTCTTAGCATTTCAGGATTTGGCTCAAGCGGATTTGGGTATTGACATGGCATTCTACTACGGCATGGCCTTACATGAGAGCGGTCCTCTTGATGCGGAGCACTATTATGGAGCTGGTTTCTTTACTTCCTATTATGGGATGGACTTCCGTGAGGCCACCGCTGACTACTTTGATACTGTCGATTGACTTCTTGCTCACTCTGGAGGCACACCAACATGGTGGTGTGCAGAACTCCTGTGGCTTCAAAGGCTTCTTCAGTCTGGTTTATGGTTTTGCTTTGACTACTTTATAATCTTCAAACTGACTTGCTAGCACGGTTCTTTTCACTTGTTTAGCGGTGCCTTAATTGCCCGTATGCTTTTGTTCACGTGCTACCTAGAGGTTTCCAATTTGTGTATCAGAATAGCACAGTTGGATTGGCAGTTAGACTTGTCACCTAGCTCCTGCCCTAACACTAACAGCCTTACATTTTCTGACTCTCCTAGCCAGTCACCACCCACAGTGCTGGGGTGGTGTGCTGAAATCTGTATAGGCAGCCCTGACTGGGAGTCCCGGTGCAGGCCCCTATGACAGATTCCTAGGACCAACACTGGACTACTGACTGATCTGTAGGTTCGTACTGTGACACACGCTGTGTCACAGGTAGGCTAGACACCGAGACCGTCCGAGACCGTTCCGGGTATATCTAGCTTAGGGTTTATTTATCTTATACAGTTTATCCACACGAGTACGGGAGTTTCTGATATCTAGTGTACTTGGATATTCCGGTATATTGTGAAGAAATCAAAAAAGCTGGCTACTTTTTTATTGGCGGGTTTTCTTATTACTGAGTGATTACGTACGTGAACGTACTAGGCTTGGTCGATCTCAATGTTTGAGATCTCCGATAGGCCTGTTCACCTGTAGGCCATCTGAAATTCTGAATCTGATCGTTCGATCATCTCATCATTCGTTTATATTTTGTATTTATAGAAAGAATCTGATGCAAACCGTGATGAGTGAAATGAAACGAGACTACAAACTCAAAGCGAAAGCGAACGAAAGGTCAAACACAATTATCTGACTTAGCTCCGCTCCGCAGAGCACCCCTAGCTACTCCCAGCTACCCCTATCTAGCTATTGTTGACAACCTCACCGATAGGGTGTGTTCATGAACAGAACCCCCGTGCCCTAGGGCAGGGTATTGACCTGAACTTTGCCTACAGGCACAACAGGGGCTCCGTGCAAGCACGGAATGAGTTGCCCTAACTAAACCCACACTCACAGCTGTCTGGGAAAGTCATGGAAGCAGTGACTTTTGCCCCCCCTCTCCCAGGGGGGTCGGCAGCCCTGCTCTTGTGTCACCACTCGATCTGCGGTGTCAGGTTCAGGCTCCCAGCTCCCAGCTCATAAAACACCTAAGTATTTTATTCGATCATCTTTTTGACTGCGAAATCCGTGCGAGCCACTGCACAGCTTGTTGGATCTGACACTGTGACACTCAAAACTGTCACATGTCACTTCCTATGGTAGGCTGGGTGACCGTCACCAGTAGACGGGAAACACCCGTCAGGTATTTATGTATGCCTCTGATTTATCTATCACATTTTTACCGTTCTGATTCCGTAACCCTTAACTCAGGGTGTATCTCAACAGTTACGGATATGTATTACCGCCGAACCATATATCTACCAGGTTTGGCCCCACTTGCGCTTTGTTTAGCCACTGCGAGATTGCCACCATGAGTGGCTAAGCTCGGACGCCTGGGATGGAGTGAGGCGCTCCACGCGTGAGAGTGCCGGCAGTCACGGGTATGGCCTAAATTTTATGGGTTGATTTACGGCACGCCGCACCGGCTGGAGACAGATTTTCTACGGGTCTTAACGTTGGATTGGTTTACGTTTTCTGGTTGGATCCCACACCGTTGCGTATTGGCCGCCGCTACCACACGACTTCCCGGAATTATTTGATCTCTCACGGCTGCCGTATCGGCGACCCGCGCGTTTCTTGGCCGCCCGAGACTGCCGCACATCTCGCGTTCCATTGCCTCACTCCGCCCCTTCAGTCCTTCTCAAGATGGTTGCTTCTACTCGAGCCACCGCTAGCATGGCGAATCGCCGACGCGCACTAGCCACGATTTTTGATTCAGCAGCTGCGAGACACGCCAACACTCCAGCCACACCGCCGGCAGCTCAGCCGGCTGCCAATTCAGCAGGTGCTGCGTTCCTGGCCTCGGTGCGTACGCTTCAACGGGAGCACTTCGACATGAAGGTCTCCAAGTCCGTTCGCCAGAAGTTATTCGAGGACAAGAACGGGCGATTTTCCGGGACTGAGTGCCACGCGTCCGCGCTCTTCGCCAGGATGGTCTCTGCGCTGCAGACAACATTTGTCACGGAGGACATTGGTTTCGCACCCCTTTTCCTACTAGACGATGCTACCCTCCCCGTCCGCGTGGAGGCCAACGCCTTATTGTTCTCCACGCTCGAGCTCATGGTTGACCCCGCGTCGCCAGCGGCGGACTGGATGGACTCCTCGCACTCCACGTTCCCGAATGACGGTAAGCGGGTGCTGCTTGAGTTTGCCCGCCGCGTGATCCCGGCGGGTGACCCCTTTCAGGGTCAAGCGGACATGTTGAGCGTCCGCATCTCTGCGGGCGTGGACCCGCATGACAAGATCAGCGACTTCAACGCCGCTCTGAAGGCTGCGAGAACGCGGGCGACACTCCACGATGAGGACGTGAAGGCGCTGTTCATCAAGTCCCTCGACACCGTCTTCTACCAACCGGTGGTGTCACGGTTGCTCCTCCACGATCAACGAGCCGCTCACGACCTCCTCACGATTCAACAATGGGTGCGTGAATGCTACTCCGAGCACGTGCGGGCGGGCACCGCCACGGCGTCCGCGCACCGCTACTCCCACGGTACGCATTTCATGGAGGGGGCCGCCGGTGACTCCGGTGGACCCGGTGAGCTCGCGGACTTGAGGAAGATGGTCCTCGACTTGAAGCGTCAATTGGCCGCATTCCTCGACACCGCCGAGTCCGGACCGGCTCCGCGGGGATTTACTCCTCGCGCGGACAAGGTAAGCCGGACCGCCGCATTAAGACGCGTTTCGCGGCCTCGCCCCTCCCCAACAAAGGGGGGAATTGGTCGCAGTCCGTCTCCAAGAAGGTGGCATTCCATCGCGACACCGGTGCAACCGTGCCGTACTGCCAAAATCAGGTGTGCGCGAAGGGCAAGGCGCGGCATTGGCATCGGGACTGCCCGAACGGGGGCCGGACCGGGCTCTCGGCCTACGCTTTCGCTGAGGAGGCCGAGAACTCGGTGTTGGCCGCAAAATTTCAACATGCCATCGACCACGACGACGCCGAGGAGTTCGACGCCCTTTGCATGCTCGCGGGCGGGAAGCCGGACATCTTCGCCGACCTCTCCGCGTGCTCGTTCTGCGAGGAGGACGGTGAGGCCCTCGTGTCCGCCGTCACCGAGTTCTCCGAGTTGGCGCGCGCGGCAGCAGATTCGACATTCAACGTCAACACCTTCACTGCCGACTTGCCGGTGGTGTCGGAGCCGCCCGCACACTCCCCGCCCGCGTCGGTTGAGTGCGGGGAAGAATGGACCGGTCCGCCGAACCCCTTCTGCCCCCCCGTCACCCGCACGTTCACCGATTTCATTGGGAGCACGGGGGTTGCGTTGGTGCCCGACGAGCCGGCCCCGAGCATGCATTTGCTCTCCGCGGTTGAGGGGCCGGAACGCGTGATGGACTACAAGCCCGCGACTTACGCCACGAGCGACGATGACGACGGGGACGACCCGGTGGCACTGCCGCGGCCACGGTACGGCTGCGGGAACGGCGTTCCGAGGTTCGCGAGGTCTCTCCTCACTTCCTCCTTGGTGTGCGCACTCTTTGTGATTTGTGCCACCGCCGCGCCGCACGCCGTTGCCGGTGTCGGTGGTGCCGGTGCGCGCACATGCACGGGTCCACCGGTCGGTGGTGCTACGTGGACTGCCTCAGCAGTCCCGGCCACGGAGGCTTCGCCAACTGAAATGGTTCGTGACATGCCGTGTGCTATTCCACCTCGTCGCCACCGGCGTGAGCAGAGACGGCAGGGCCTCTATATGGCTCCGGTGCCGTGGCATCCCGGGCCGCCGCCGCCTGCCGAGTTGTTTGAGGACGGTCCTCCGCTGTCGCCGGCATCGTCTTCAGATGACGAGGCCCCACCGTCGGGCAACACTTGGCAGCACCCCGGTGCGGTGCAGCTTCCTGTGATCGAGGATTCGTCAATTTCTTCTACGAATGATTCACCACCGGCCCCGGGGGCCGGCAACTGCTTCACAATCACGCTGCTCCGAGCCGGACCGCCAGCTCCGAAGGCCTCTAGTGGCTGAGATTGATCACACCGTGCCTGCCTAGAGGTTAACTATGGTGTAGCTTCCTAGATGTGCAGAAGAGCTCTCTGAATTTGAGCTGTGTTTAGGGTTTTGGCAAATTAACAGCAGTATCTGACAATCTTTGCTGTGCACTGGGACCGCCCTGACCAAGAGTACAGGCCCCCGGTTATGCTACAGTTTCCTCCTGAAGTTGAGTAGGGAGTTTGTTACTTCGTTTCGCTACTAGCTACGGTCACCACCCTAGGTGGTGTGCTGGATCTGACACTGTGACACTCAAAACTGTCACATGTCACTTCCTATGGTAGGCTGGGTGACCGTCACCAGTAGACGGGAAACACCCGTTAGGTATTTATGTATGCCTCTGATTTATCTATCACATTTTTACCGTTCTGATTCCGTAACCCTTAACTCAGGGTTTATCTCAACAGTTAGATATATATTACCGCCGAACCATATATCTACCACAGCTTTCTTGACCTGCGTACATATATATATATCCACTATATATATATATATATTTCACACTTCCTGTCAGGTTATGGGTTACCACTAGCTGGTGGTTTCTCACGTTCTTTTTTAGCTTTCATTCGGATCCCGCGCAACGCGGTATACAGTGACGCAACGTCACTACTCATCAAACCGGCCGGCAGTCACGTACCGTTGCTTCGCGCCTTCCCCTCAAACGTGCTGCAACAGCATCCGCAGTTCTTTATTTGAGCGTAACGCCCAATCTTTGTCTTCGTGCGCAACGGCACGCTTACGACCACCATTTCCGACTACGTCTTACCCGACATGTCAGCAGCCGCCAACACGCCTCTCGGCAGTCGGCTTCGGGCCGCCCGCGCCACAAGCGGGGGGTCCCCCCATTCTACCCCTGCTTCCAGTCCTGGCGGGGATGACGACTCCGACCCCATCATTCGGATGTCCTCTTTGCGGAGCCGCCCAACGCCGATTTCTCGGTCCGCGACCTCTGCTGAGTTCCATGCCGACAGCGATGCATGGGTCTCCACTCCAGTTCGAGCTTCTCAACGTGGAGAATTCACCGACAAGCTCGACTTCGCCTTCTCCTATGGGGAGGAGCTATCGAAACTACTTTGTGCCCACGGCTTTAAGCCCAAAATTGGCATTACCCTTGACACCCCCGAAGCTGAGTCCGATTTCGCGGTCCTCTTGGCCAACATGTCTCATGTCTTTGGCCCTGTGTCCCGCGACGAGTTCCTGAAGCTTCTGGATCTGGACAACGAGTACGAGGTCTACCACTTAACCCTGAACGAACTCATCTACATCGTCCTCCCAACGGTTCTCCGCGGTACTGCCCTGACTCTTTACGAAGAGTCTTCCCTGGTGCACCCCCATGACGGCCGCTGCGCACTGCAGCGGCTGCGTTTTCACGTTGAAGGCATTGGGGACCCCGACCCTCATCGGTTTTGGGTTCGCCTTCGCGCTGTGGTCATCGACGAGACCATTGAGCCCGCCCCCCAGCTTGCGGTTTTCCGTATGCTCGCGGACAAGCACCGCAAGCTCAACCCGTCCTACGCCGACAGCGACCTCGTCCAGGACCTGTACGCCGTCCTTCGCGCATCCGCCTCTGCCTCCCCCCACTTCGCGCCCCTCTACCTGGTGGTGCTCCGTGAGTTGGGCATGGGCCAACACTTCACCTATCTACGCCTCCCTCGCCCTCCGCCTCAGCAAGGTCTTCCGCGACGAGTTCCCGCTGGCGCGCAGGTCCGAGCCGGTGTCCGGTGGTGGTGGCTCAGCGGCTGGTGGTGGTGCCCGAGGCGGTGGTGGCGGGTCTCCTGGTGGCTCCGCTTATTCCTTCGGCTCGCGCCGTAGGGAGAAGCCCGTCGGCGATTGGAAGCCCGTCAAGGGCGTCCGCTACCTTCAATGGGAAGGGAAAGGTAGCCCCTGTATCACTTGCTTCCGCCTCTGGGCGGTGACCGACGCACACCTGGGCACTGCAGGTGTTTGCCCTTACTCGTGCACCAAGGCGTTTAGCCCTGACCGTGTCACACCGGATGCTCCGCCCCCTCCCTCGAAGCCGCCACCTCTGTCTGCGTGGCCTCCGTCCGCCGCTCCTGCCGCTCGTGCTCTGCAGGTGGAGCCGGAGCCGCAGGGTGGCACCGCGCCGCAGGGCCCAGCTGTCATGCACGTTCGTGCCATCGAGCCCGCTCCCGATTCGTACGAGATGGACGGCGGGCCTGTCATCGACCTTGATGCTGGTGAAGCGGCGTGGGTGCCTGGCGCCATGGCGCTGTCTGGGTACATTGACGAGGAGGACGACACCGACTGGCCTGCTTTCCGCTCTGGCCCCGTCTACATCCCGCCCACGGACCTCGGCAAATCGGCCGTGACCGATCACGGCATTGCACCACCGTCTGGTGGTGCACCCTGATTATAACATCGCACATCACCGAGCCTCTAGCTTTGCATCTTGCTTCGGATTGCAGCCTGTGCGGGGTACCGCTCTAGATTGACACTGGGGAGCCCCATTGGGCCCGTAACAATTTGTGTTGCTAGGGTTTAGGGTGTGTTTGCTTACTGTGTCCTTTGCCTGACACCTCACCTCTTCGCGGTGAGGTGGTGTCATGGAAGCAGTGACTTTTGCCCCCCCTCTCCCAGGGGGGTCGGCAACCCTGCTCTTGTGTCACCACTCGATCTGCGGTGTCAGGTTCAGGCTCCCAGCTCCCAGCTCATAAAACACCTAAGTATTTTATTCGATCATCTTTTTGACTGCGAAATCCGTGCGAGCCACTGCACAGCTTTCTTGACTTGCGTACATATATATATATCCACTATATATATATATATATATTTCACACTTCCTGTCAGAAAGGGCAATCAGAACAATGGTTGCTAAACACGCCAGTATTAATCCGAACTGGCAAACTAATCACAAACATATTAATAATTACACTAGAAATACCGAGAAGGTTGGGAGGGTGGGACTCAGTGACAACAACCAAGTCTGAAAGAGTGGAGCCGACGCCAACTTCGGCCGCCACCACATGGAGCTCTGCTCCGCGCTCCCACTAACTCAGATAACCGAAGTTATCTACCGTTGATACGTCCCAGCCTTCGGCAGGGACTCCTCACCGTCAGATAACTTTCGATTATCTAACTTAGCTCCGCTCCGCAGAGCACCCCTAGCTACTCCCAACTACCCCTAGCTAGCTATTGTTGACAACCTCACCGATAAGGTGTGTTCATGAACGCAGGACCCCCCGTGCCCTAGGGCAGGGTATTGACCTGAATTGTGCCTACAGGCACATCAGGGGCTGTGGGGCTCCGTGCAAGCACGGAATGAGTTGCCCTAACTAAACCCACACTCACAGTTGTCTCGGGAAAGGGCAATCATAGCAGTGGAACTGTGTCAGGGTTATGACCGATGATACATGTGTCATACATGCCATACATGCCATACGTGCCATACGTGTCATACCTGTCAGACATGCCATACCATGTCATGTCATGTCATGTCGAGTCATGTCATATATTATAATGACAGACAGTCGTCAGACAGTCGTCAGACAGTCGTCAGACAGTCGTCAATACGGTCGACTATGACTGTACATGTCATCGAGATGATAAGTCACATCATCTGTCATTCATTCAAGGTAAGACTTGAATGGCACATGTCATCGAGAGGCCGTATGTCGCGGACTCGAGATGGCAAAGCAAGATCCATCTTGAAGAACCGAAATGGTTCGGAGAGAATGCATCTTCGCTTGTAGCATGTTCTGAATAAGCATGCGCAGTATCATATGGCAAACGCATTATTCGTTTAGCCGATACTGGTCGTTCAACCAATGTCTCGGGTTCACAACCCAATGGCGGTACCATCTATCGCGATGGGAGACATTCGGTATAGATGAGCTAGCGTTGTGCTAGAGCAGTATCTTCTGTCAGAAGTCTGCACTCATCCCCGCTAATAACTTGCACGTGTGTTACCGTCCTATAACACCGCGCTTTCTATTATATTATATGATATACTAAGGGCTCGCATATCAGCCCGTATCAGATGGTATTCTAACTCGTCAGGCACGAGAAACGAGAACTCAAGTGTGAGTGCAGCGCGTAGATATCAATAATTTTGTGTTTACAGGTTGCGGAGCGCAAAGCATATCTGGCGACGCAGTCGAATAAATACGAATATTTGATATACTGCACATACCGCTGCAAAAGCGAAGAGAGTGCGCGAGGATAATCGTCGCATTCGCAGGATCGTACATACAGCTGACCGTCGTATACACTGTGCGAAAAGGTGTGCATGAGGCATACGAATGCTCTGTGGTCACATATGCGCACAGAAGCGATTTGCAGCTGTAAGAAATGTATGCGCGGCAATCATATGTGCGCGCAGAAGCGATTCGCAGTCAGAAGTATGCGCGGCGATCATATGCACGCGCAGAAGCTATTCGCAGCTGTAAAAATTACGCAGTATAAGATGCGAGCACTAAAAACATCAGCGGATTTATGATCCGCGCACAAGTCAGCACTCGTATCATGTGTTGAGAATATGGCGACAATATGTGCTCTTCATCAACAGCGCGCGCGATTGCATTAAATCACTTGCAGCGCACGACAATCATCTTGCAGTTTTATGATGACGATGTCAACATAGTTGCAACGATCATCAGCGCATCATATTCGCACGTCAATATCCTCTGCAAAATATTTGTATACTCGCAGGGATACTCATGGATGGACGCATGATGACCATATTACAGCATGTCACACAATACCTTGATGACTGCAGATATATTGCAATATATTCACTGTCAGATTTGTATACTTATTTGCAATCAAGAGTTTGAACTGCATGAATATTGTGTACATCTACATGACAGATCATGAATACTTAGCAGCAGTATAGTAATGTGTGCAAGATATGTGTGTGCGGAGATTACAATGATTGCAGCACACACACACACAAACATGCACATATACTCACTTGCAGCATTCACCAACATGCAGTATATAATGAGTACATGCAGCATTACACCACATATACATTATATACTGATAGACTGCAACACTGTGAATTGTGCATGCATCACCAATACAGCTTGATCACGATACCAACTGTAGTATATATACCAATTTGATCACGCTAACAACTGGAACATTAGCATCATATTGCAATATATTGAACATTGCACAAGCATATTGCAGTGCATGCTAAGTTATATTAGAACCCATGTTAGTATAAGGTGCCTGAAAGTAATCTCAACACCATAATTAGCTCGTCATGTCCCGGTGGAGCCGAGATGCTCTTCGGATCACATGCACGTTCTATGGTGGATTACTGGATGGAATGCACACCGGAGCTACATGTGAAATAACAAGCAACTCATTATTGTGAATGAGATTATAACAGGATTACAATAACCCCTAACCTGATATATATCATGCTAGATTCATTCAGTACATGGTATGTTGATCACCATCCTGCATGATAAACTATCTGGGAATATTGTAATATCAGAAGTCACCTTCCTGCAAGTGTGTAAAGTGAACACACACACACACACACACACTACAAAGTACTGATCACCAAGTACTGCACAATGCACACAACACTGAAGTGATCAACTATAATGTCCATTATGTGCATGATAATATAGATACCATTCCACAAACACATGTGCGTGTGGAATGTCAGAGGTGGCGATAGATATGGGAGCAGGATAAAACAACATGCTGTAGGGCTGGATGGAGATATCTCCAGTCCCGAAGGCAAAATACTGTGCTCATTATAACAGCTGGTAACTGTTGAGCACAGTCCATCCACTCTCACATATCGTTGGAGCAACAACAACCACTATACTGCATTCTGACAATTGACTCAGTATTGATCAGCACAAAAGCATGTACCTAATCAGATCAGTACATATATATATTGAGCTGACATAGGTTGTTGTGGACACGCACACATATACATGTGTTGTGCTAAACTGCTTGGATTATATTCAAGCTGTGTCCTGATATGTTTGAAATCTAGAGATATCCTTTTGATATGCTCTTAGTGCACAGCCATATGCCCAAACATATCATAGGATCTGATAAGTTATCACTTAAGTGGTTAGTCCGCTTACAGTTGATACATCTAATATATCATCAGGGAGTGCATTAACTTCCATGGGTTTCAAATCAGTAAAACCCACATTTTGATCAACCACACATGTTGATTATTGGAGATATTCACTATTATGCCATAAAAATTGTCATGTGCAAAAGTGAAGTAAGTTGCAGTAATTCTGTAGTTTGCAACTTACATACACACCGAGATATGTTACTGAGGTAATAAATCAGATGGTCCGAAAAGCTGTAAAATGGGTAAAAATCCTTGGCGATAAATTTCAAAACTGAAATTTCGACCCCATTTTATTTTAAATTATGATTTTATACCTATTGAGGTATCAGAAAAACATAATGACCATGGTCATCTCTCGTGTAACACCCTAGATATTAGGTGTGTTATATGTAGGGGTGTACATATTAGCTGTAACGAAATGCGTAAAAAAGTTTTACGCATGATTTCAAAATGAAAAATTCGGGCTGATTTTTTTTGCCGATCTGATTATTCAGCTATCAATACATAATCCCTGATTTATGCAGCACTTGTAACACCCTGTAATACCCTAAAATTAAATGTGTGTGTCAGGGGTGTAACGTACCTCCTGCAAACCACGTAACATACAGTGTAAAATTAAATGCAGTTTTGCTTATATATCTTTGCAAAATGTTTATACTGCTTTAATTTAACATATTTTAGGGTTACTGATACCAAGTAAACCCTAAACACACTGTGGGACATAGGGGTCACTGTAACGTTACATACCCTAAATGCCACTTGTATATTGGATACACTTCGTGTTTGGCATATATATATCATGCTGTAATCAGCACAGACATGATAATATTTCGGGCAACAACCCAAGAACTGTTGGGCTACATCCCAAAAACTGCAGGGTTACAACCCAAGAACTGTAGGGCTGCAACCCTAAAATTGTATCAACTGCTTCCTATAAGGATTGCATGCTATATCAGTAGGTACGATAGGCAACAGACAAGCCGCTGTGTGTTCACACTTCCTCGAGGAGGGAAGAAGGTGGGTAGGATCACCCACATATCCATTATATATTCCGATCTGGTGATTTCTGATGGATTGCTTTTGATAAAATCACTGCATCCACAAGTAACGTTGAAATCTGTACAACGTTAAACCCACCGTCACTAACAAAGTGTAAAACTCGGATGGCTATAAGTTGACTTTTGCTCGGCATCTACATCCTTGAGTAAGTTCGGAATGCTGAACTATATACATAACACATAACCTGATACCATGCTTAATTGCATATTCTGGATCAGAAGATGATAGTTATATAATGTATATATATATATATCCCACCTGATACACTTTGGCACTATAGTTGTACATAAGAGTGGGAAGGACAGGTGCGTCGCTGAAGGACTGGTTGATATAGTCCCAGTACTGAAGGCAGAATGTGGCACCTGAATAACAGCTGATAAGTGTTGGGAGACCACCATGCAAAATCTTCCAAGCGTAACTCCTTTGTCCTAAGATGCAAGTGAATTGTTCATAAATGTTGACATCACATAAAAGCATTCTGATAAAAACCCTATATATCCATGTGAGTTGTCATTACTACAAATGACATGGGTTTCGAATCGTCGAATGAGTATAACTCCGATGAATTCAATTCCGGCTGGATTGTAATCATTCACAATCCCTGTACATTCCGGTGACATATTTTGCACTGGACAGATCACCACGTTTGCTATAATCAGTAGTATATAAATCATCAGAAGAAGCGTTGCAATCAGTACAATGCTGTCTAAACTCACAAAGATGAGTAACAGATATTCTCAGATGTAATAAATAGAGGCACAATGTGACCTACGCTAAACTCGCGTATGCTCGGGCACTGTATTGTGACCTGCGCGAAGATCGTGTATGCATGGACACAACATGACTCGTGCCAATGACGTGGACATATTTTATGCCACGACATCACATCTGAAATCAATAAATCACTCAGAGAGAAGGTGTTGACATTAGTGTAGCACCATTATACATATAGTCAAAGGATCTTAAAGAAGACACAGTCTCTCCGATATTGACAAACATGGTACACATATATATATCCATGCTCTCTGATCATATATTTGATATCCCACAGCATACGATGATGGTAATAGCAAACCCCTTCGCTGGAGGGTAGTGTTGTATTTTATACAGCACATGCATGGGCACTATATGACCCACACCGATGACGTGAATTCGGGCTGCATCCCAAAGACTGCGATGCACCTTCGGTGCCATGGGCTGCATCCCGAGAACTGCTATCTAGCTTCATAGTAAGCTTCCACGTCATCACATAGAGGTCGGACCTCTGTTGTATTTAAAACGGCGCTTGACAACCGCCTAGCAATACACTTCCTTGAGGGGGGAAGATGATAGGCTAAAAATACAACTAAAATCCAAATAAATAATAAAGACAAATAATAAAACAAGTAAGTTGCATCATTGTTTTTGTTTTGGTAAGCCTGACTATATACAGTCAAACCATGCAGAACTCCATGAAGTTGACACATACATCAGCCATGACATACATATGAGCTTGATTTTGAAGACCTAGACATTATATACATCTGGTCTAGCATGTATCCAGACTAGAATTGTATATTGACACGGTGCAAGCACTATAGCCTCTGCCACCGATGATCATTGAAAAAGGGCAACCATTCTTGATATTTCATCTGATTGGATCATTAAGGTGTCAAGATTACTCAATGCAATATGCATGCTACGGCCTGAGTACAACACCTAGATAGGTCAAAGCCACTGAGCTGACCAATGCAGCATACGTGCTAGCTGCCTTTGAAGGCTATACAATAAGCCTATTGCCCTTATGTCTTGAAATGTATCCGTGTATTGGCATCTCTTTAAGGTAATCATACCTACTGAATGAGACATACCAACCATCTTGTCTTCATTGATCATTACATATCTGATCATACCGCCATTGAACAATGCCTATTCTGTGAGATTATTATATCACGAGGTATTTCAGTAGTGCACATTAAACAATTGCAGTGCAACAAAGATCATCAGCTCTTCATCATACCTAAAGGTTGAGTTGTTGTCAAAAGTATTGATTCATCAGACACCATATCTCAGAGGTTTATTCTTCATGGAAGCAAGAATCTGTGCAATCATGGCTATTCAGCCTCCAACATAGCTAACATAGCTATACAGTCTATGACCCAACCGTTGTTAAGCAGCCTCTACGCCATATGGCTAAAAGATGGCAAGCAATCTCTTCGGTCATTCTTGGGCATAGAGCAATCAAGCACAGCCAATTCAGAATGTTTATCCCGAAATTCTCCAAGAGTTACTCATGTTTTCCATGTGTCATAATTATGAAAACAGCCAATATACCGCCCTATGAAGGGAGTCATCTCCTTCAGCGAGGGGAAGTGGTTATGCTGTAAAGTTGACCAATCTGATCATCATAAAAGTGACAGATTTGAAAAAAATCGATTGAAACTTGTATTGAAAATGACTATTCCTTAAGACAAGGTATTGCACCTAAGGGAATAAAGGTTTCGTCATCTGAAATAGGAAAAGCGTTTTACATTGACTCTAGTTCCTGAATCCAGAATCACATAGAAAATATGTTCTATCCTGTGCATATAGAAAGTACATTAGATTCAGATTCTGAGCATACAAATGGACTTGAATGCACTCGGGTTTGTACAGAGTTGCAATTGTCCAAAGTTTTTATTCTGACATCATTACGTATTTGTGGAATAGCATACAATGGTATAAACCATCCACATATAGATTGACATCATACTTGTGGTTTCATATCATTTTGGCACATAAGACACACATGCTTCATTGAGGAATTATGACTCTCTGAAAGCTCATTCTGGAATGTTTAGAAATTTGTTGTCTCGACCATTAGGCCACGAAGTCTTGGGAAAAGCCATGGCGGAACTCGAACCCGCAATCTGCAGCTGGTTTCCAAGCGCAGTTCATCCTCATTCTGGAAAGTGACAGAAATTTTATAGTCATCAACAAGTCACAATTCTATCGGATTGAAATGACACATTCATCATTCATACTTCTTTACCATGACAAGTCTCTGAATAGTGTTTGCCCAAATCCTCGGAGTCGTCCGTCGTTACGGAGACGGAGTCCACGGGCGCGACGGGGCCCATGTGGTGCATGGCAAGGGTCGGTTCCGGTCCCGCGATGTCCAAGTTGAACGCGAACTTGTCCATGAAGGTCGCGTGTGGCTCGTGCGCGTGTAGCGCGCTGACGGGGTACATCCCCTCGTCTGACACCACCGACTGCGGAGCGGAGGGCGGTGCCGGCGGTGGCGGCACGTCCAGAGCGTCGGCATGGACTTCGTCGTGAATCTTGAAGTTGTGGATGTTCGTAGCACCACCAACCGCGCAAACCCCGAGGCGGGTGTCAGCGGGCTGGCGGTACCCCAGGTACTCGTCGATGGTGTCGGGCACCCGCTCCTCGGCGACAGCGAAGGAGAACGCGGAGGCGGTGTCGTAGAGATCCGGTTTGCCGTCTGCAATGCAGCAGATGGCGTCGAAACGGGCGGCGTCGTCGTCGTCCACGGCGTCCTGGAACATCACGGCGAGCATGTCGTTCTCGCTGTCCGCAATGCTGAAACCGTGTGCCCCAACGTGTCCGCGTGGCCCGCCGTTCGGGCAGTCCCGATGCCAATGCTTCTCCGCCGTAGCGGAGCATGCCGGGTGCCGGCACAACGGGACGAACGTACCGGTGGGCTTGTGGAAAGCCACCTTACCCGAAGACTTCCCACGGAAGTTCTGCGGGAAGTTGCCGTGCTCGGGAAGGGGCTTCGCCGCGAAGCGGACGCCGTCACCATGTCCACCGCGTCCGATGGCGTTCTTCTTGTCGTTGCGGGGCGTGTAGCCCTTCGTGTCGTCGAGACGGTTGTTGAGGGCCTTGATCTCCTTCTTCATGTCGTAGAGCTGGTCACGGAGCTCGCCGAAGACGGTCGTGTAATCCTCGTCGTCGCTCTGCCCAGTCAGGGTGAGGGCGGAGAACGTGCGCGTAGCAGGCGGGACGTGCGAATCCGTCCCGTGTTGCGCGTGGCACTCACGGGTCCATTGCTGAATGGTGGCAAGGGACTCCGCCGCACGTTGGTCGTGCAACAGGAGGCGGTTGACGACCGGAGTATAGAAGACCGGGTCGAGGGACTTGATGAAGAGGGACTTGACCTCCATGTCGTCGAGTGTGCTCTTCCGTCGGGCGGACCGGAGAGCGGCGTTGAAGGCGGCGATTGCTCGCGACGGGTCGCACTGGTTGATCTTGATGGCCAGAAGGTCCGCGGTGCCCTGGAAGGGCCCGCCGGAATCCAGAAGCATTCTGGCGATCTCTAGCAACACCCGCTTCCCATCGAACGGGTGTGCTTCCGCCGAAGACTCCATCCAGTCTGCTGCGGGTGACACCGGAGCAACGATGAACTCCAGCGTCGAAAATAAAAGCTTGTTCGCCTCAGCGCGTACGGGCAGGGTGGCATCCTCCAGGTCGAACAAAGAGGCAAACGCGGACTCCTCAGTGACGAAAATGTCCCGTAATGCCAGTACCAGACGGGCGGAAACGGAGCTGACGTTCGACTCCGTACCATCAAAACGTCCATGTTTGTCGTCGTACACCTTCTTGATGACGAGCTTGGCGGCGCGCTCGTCGAAGGATTCCTTCGCCAGACGTTTGACCGCGTCGAGGAACAGTGCCCCTGCCGACTGGGCAGTTGGTGTAGCCGTAACCGTAGGAGTGGCTGGTGTGGTCGCATGTCGAGCCGCGGCATCGTCGAAAATTGTAACTAGTGAGCGGCGTGCAGCCGTAGTGTGCGATCTCGTAGAAGTGCCCATAGGAGAATGACTGCAGAGACAGGGTGAGGTGGAAAATGCGAGGTGAGGCTAACGGCGTGGGCGACGGCTAGCGAGTTGCGGCGGGTCGTCGAGGATAATCAGGGAAACAGCAAATTTCACGCGGTCGTGTGGGACGAAAGGATTCGATCAATGTCGGACGGTGTACTAGCGACCAGAAACAACAAAATCCAGCCCAACGATACTGCACGGAAAATAAGCCGTCGTAAGCGCCACCCAATCATGTCCAATCAACCGCGCGTCCGTAACCGAGCCATACCGCCCGTACCGAAAACCTCTCTAACGCGGGTTCCTCACCCCATCTCAAGCGTCGGTGTTTAGCCAATCATGGCCAAAATCGCAGTGTAAAATTAAGCGTGCGTGGTACCAAACCTGCTGAATATATCAGCTTGACTGTATATACGGAGTGTGGTAATCAGAATAGATAAACCGATAATCCTCAGTCTTCCCGTTATATGTTCGGGGTCTAGGGTTCCGGGACCGGTGACAGTCATACACCCTAACTATAGGAATGACAGTCGAGGCGTCACTTCCAGCACATGTATTATAATGTACATCTGCTGCATGCACTTGGTATATACTGAATGATTGTATATACTGCATGTGTGTGTGTGTGTGTGGTGCTGCAAGTATTATAATCACTGCACACCCAAATGATTGTACACACTATGATGTTGCTGCAGAGCATCCACTTATTTGTCATACTGAGTGTGTGTGTGTAAGCTCGCTACTCACACAGCATATAGTACACACTCATGATTGCAGGCTTGTATGCGAATCTGACAGTGAATGGATAATACTATCTCGCAAAGCATCACAGACTTGTATGGCATGCTGCATATTACACTGTCATCATGCGTCATCTGTCCATGATAATTCCAGCAGGTATGTACATATTCTGTCAAGGATAATCATGATGCGCGCAGACGAGTGATTATTGCAACTATTTGAAATGACGATATTTTGATGACACCATGCACACTGATTTCGTCATCAAAAACTGCAAGGTAATCGTTCAGTGCAGTAGCGATTTATTGTGACTCTGTTGAATCACTGATGTGCGCGCTGCGAATTATGAGCACATCTTGTCGCAATAATATGAACGGCATATGATACAAATGCCATTTTTCGCACGGATCATATTCTGATGATGATTTATTCATCCGCGTCTCAATATGTCGAATCTCGTACAGTTGCGAATCGTAATTGGCATGTAGCACGGCTAGGTGGACGGGCTTGCACTATAAATTGCATAATCAATGAAAATGGCATTAAGAAGTCGCAAGAAGTTTCAAGAACATGTTAGAAGTTATAAGAAATCACCCGAATGCAATATTTTGCATTTTCGATAATTATTGTGGCCACAGGGCTGCTATACAAGTCGCAGATGGGCCGCGGAGCAGGATATGCATGTCTCGTGGGCGCGTGAGATATGCAAATGATACGGTGAAGTTATTAGAAGTTGTGAGAAGTATCTAGAAGTTATTACTAGGCATCGAGCAGTGATATTTCACATCGGGACATATTCACGGGGTGCTGGGGAGCTAATTTCGTCTGTAAACTGACTGCAAAACAGAAAATGCATGTCTCGTGGGCGCGTGAGATATGCAAATGATACGGTGAAGTTATTAGAAGTTGTGAGAAGTATCTAGAAGTTATTACTAGGCATCAAGAAGTGATATTTCACATCGGGTCACATTCGCGGGGCGTTGGGGAGCTAATTTCGTCTGTAAACTGACTGCAAAACAGAAAATGCATGTCTCGTGGGCGCGTGAGATATGCAAATGATACGGTGAAGTTATTAGAAGTTGTGAGAAGTATCTACAAGTTATTACTAGGCATCGAGAAGTGATATTTCACATCGGGTCACATTCGCGGGGCGTTGGGGAGCTAATTTCGTCTGTAAACTGACTGCAAAACAGAAAATGCATGTCTCGTGGACGCGTGAGATATGCAAATGATACGGTGAAGTTATTAGAAGTTGTGAGAAGTATCTAGAAGTTATTACTAGGCATCGAGAAGTGATATTTCACATCGGGTCACATTCACGGGGCGTTGGGGGGCTAATTTCGTCTGTAAACTGACTGCAACAACAGAAAATGCATGTCTCGTGGGCGCGTGAGATGTTGCACGTGATACGGTGAAGTTATTAGAAGTTGTGAGAAGTATTTAGAGGTCATACCTAGGCAATGAGAAGCGAAATTTCACATCGGGTCATATTCACGGGGTGCTGGGGAGCTAATTTCGTCTGTAAAAAGGGCTGCAAAGCAGAAATTGCATATATTGCGGGTGCGTGAGATGTAGCACGTGATACGGAGAAGTTATTCGAAGTATGTACAAGTCATAACAATATACACGGCAACATGGCCGTATCTACAATATATACAATATATACATCTACATAACACTAGAATCTCACAGAAGTGCCAACGCTGATGCTCCCTCAGGGGTAGCATGTGCACATCCCCCCTCTTAACTAGGCGAACATCACATGCTAGTACGGCTTCACACGGAATCAAGCACTTCTTGCTAGTATCTAAGGTGTATGTATCTCGCACGTTGGATCCGTCCACTCAAAGTATCTCCCCGAAATCACCGAGTCTCCAGGAGCAAATGTCTGTCTATAGTCATCACGGCGGATCCTCCCGCCGACCTCCGTGACACCAGACAGCGCCTTCACCAAGTAGTAGGCATGTGATGCGTCCGTAGGATCCTTCTTCACCGCCATGATGCTACCACGCCGCACGGCTACACTCACACCCGCCGCATACTCCTCCACCATGCCGCGAATCCTCACGGCGGCCGCGCCCGTAGCCGGCCGCAACTCCACATCTCTCCACGCATCCACGTGGGACGTCTCCAAGCATCCCTCCGAGTCCGGAATGGAGCGCACACACTCCGCATAACAATTCACACAATAGCATGTACGCTCACGTACCATCAACTTCCCCTCGCCCTCCCCCCCCCTTACAGAATGCAAGCGCTGCGTCCCATCCACCGCCTGGTATGCTGCACCAGCATTGTGATCCACCGCATGCAATCCTCCCGCCTCCTCGTGCAGTGCGTCCTCTGGTACCAAGTAAAAAAACCGTTGATTGAAGCTCGCTCTTGCCTTGGCGTAACTGCTATCCGCACGTCGGCTCAATCTCTCGCAACAGAACGCATGCAGGTCTGCAGCGCAATTGATGCGGGCATACCACTTGTCACCCTCTGATATGACCGCCACCGCCGCTGCGTGCTTGACATGCGCCCCCGCCCCATCCTGCTCCCCCTTGGCATGCGCCGTCTCAAAGAAGTTCCGTTGGCAAGGTACACCTAATGACCACTCGTATTTGCTATTCGCCACATCCGCAAACCCTGCCGCGCACTTATTTTGTCCCGCACAATCATCTGCCCACTCGTGGATAAACAAGGGCTTTGCGATCCCCCTCCCGATGAAGTAGGCTCTGATGATCAACTCCCGCATGTACTGAATGAAGCGGTGATCGTGCTTCCGGTCATCGCTCAACAAGTACACGTAATCCTTCACCAGCACTGGGTTCTCCGCGGTTGATTCCACCCCATCCACGGCCATACACGCATGTCTCCACACCACGCAGACTAATATGGTCGCCTGCTTCACCACCCAATGCAGACTTTGCACTTCTCGAGGAATGTTCAATGAATGATTCTCCGAGAAGTCAAACAAGAACACCGCATGTCCCAGTGGCAAATCCCTGACGCACGTCTGAAACTGCCGCTGCTGGTGTAATGCCATGAAAGTGTGATATGCATATGGCCGCAGAAACGCGCAATCCCCGCAGCCTTCCAACTTCTTCCACGCCCATGCCTCCGGTTGCCCTGCGGTCGCGCTATTCACTAAGAAGTTCCCCTTGCACTGACAGTTTGGCGAAGCCCCCGGCTCGTGCCCCAGCAACAGCGCCTGCAACTTGGCGATCAAGGCGGCCAGCTTCGTCTTCTTCTGCACAAACTGCAGTCGCCGAATCTCCTTACCATCCTCGTCCATCTGTCCTGTGCCGCAAGTCTCGTAACAAGACCACGGCACTTGCGCCTCATGCTGCACCTCACTGTCACACACTTTGAAGTTGGCCAAGCCGCCACACTTCTCGCACCTCCCTCTCAAGCACTCCATGGCATGCTTATCCCCCACCCGCGGACACAACAAGCTCTCGGCGAAAGTTGATGTCGACCTCCCCGCCTTTGCAATAGTGCAAACCATTCCCGTGTTCCCCACCGCCTTTCGCCTATGCTCAGGTGTCCTTCGAACCCGTGGGCAACATGTCGCCGAAGTGCACGCACATGGTGAATGCACCGCCTCTCGGGCCTTGTCAAAGCCCTCAAGGACCATTCTCATGTCTTCGTGGTACCTACAACAACAAGATATGTTGTCCTTCCTTCGCAGCCGCACAACATTGTGCGGCTTGCACACCCCTTGCTTCTCAAAGGAACGTTGCCCAATCTTGAGAGCGGGGTACTTGGCTTGAAACCTCCTATATATTACTAGTTGAGAGGCTTCCAACCAATGTTTGCTCACGAACTCCCTCGGTGTTCTCAAAGCACCGGTGTTGGGGTCACGTGCCAACACGACGTCCTTTTTGCAAGGACTAACTCGAGTGTTGTCCGGGTGCAACCAAAAAGCTCTAATAAGAGCACAAGTCGCCATTGTCAAGCATCGGGTAGACAATCTCCGTTCCGCAAGCATCACGCCCTCCCAAAGGCCACGACGCCCTCTCTCCTCAGTTCCCATGTGTGCCCCCTCCCTCAAGTTTGAATTTCCGACCACCCCAAGCGTTCCAACGCGTTGATGCACACCAAGCATCGTGCAAGCCGTACGCACCAAGTTATCCTCGGCCAAGTTGCTCCCAAATGCCGCAGCCGCTATCCCCCTCGTTAGACTAACGTTCGCACGTGTGTTTCGTCGTGCTAAGCGTGATAACGCGTCCCTCAAATTCGCCACAACACAATTCTTCACTGTCTCCTCGCGCCGGTCACCTAACGACACCAATGCCGCATTGCACTCCTTGTGCACCTTCGAACTCAAGCCCGCCGGAAGGGACTCGATATACGCCCTCACCGCACCCGCAATGCGGTGAGGGCTTCTCCCAAATGCCGTTCGCATCTTCTCGACCCACCAACCCTTATTCCCGCGCGTCAACTCCTCAAAACCGTCACTTACTTGCGGCAATTGACCTCTAGGACGTTCGTAAGTTTCCTCATGCCCACCTTCCAACTCGTCTGACATTTCCACATCGTCACAAACCTCCTCTGAGTGAGCGTGATTAACATCACCTTGTCCTTTTGCTGATGTCCAGGCCTCGCACAACAAATCTATCTTCCCCACCAACGTCTCAAGCGTATCCATATCATCATCTTTCAGGGGCCACACTCCAAGAGGTATAATGCGAGCGGAATCTCCAACCTCTACGAGAAGGGGTAACAAGTCTATAAGAACGGGAGGAATATCCCAATTCGGTCCCGGATTGTAGGCAGCGTCGGAGCCACACAACGCCAAAAAAACGCTCACTGCAAGCAGCGTAATGTGGAGAGTCGTACATAACACCCCAAATAGCCACGATCGTTGATCCCGCACGAGCGTGACGTTCAATAACCCTTCCCCGATATGCGTCCCTGTCACCAAACAATCTAGTAAGACACACGTAAACCCTTCCTTGACGCGAAGTCTCACAGCAGCACAATCACATGTCTTTTGTACACACGTTTCGGGGTGTAGATATTCATACCGTTAAAGCTTGTGGGATTGGGGCGCCGTTTCGTGCTGCCACCCATATTCGCGCCCTCCTACACCGTTTGCTCCGATTCCAAGACATATCGCGTATGCATATCCATAGTAATATATACAAGTTTGTCTTTCTCTGCAAGCATTTTTACATACTTACTTCCACGAAATGCTTGGGCGGTTTTGTCCTCGATTCATACTGAGCTGACGTGACACGTGCATGAACATTTCTCGTATGTCGGATCCGATTCCAGATCCATCGACGTACGAGAAATGCTTGGGTGGTTTTGTCCTCGATTTATAATGAGCTGACGTCACACGCGCATGCACATTTCTCGTATGTCGGATCCGATCCCAGATCCATCGACGTACGAGAAATGCTTGGGCGGTTTTGTCCTCGATTTATACTGAGCTGACGTCACACGCGCATGCACATTTCTCGTATGTCGGATCCGATCCCAGATC